>JAXIVJ010011195.1:5000-30000 GCA_036785665.1 Chirona hameri
CTATGCAAAGAACACGTGGCTTAAATAACACTGCTCTAGGCGCCGCAAAAGAAAACCTGCGTCACTCACTCGAATAATCTCAACACAACTCGGGGTAAAGCGGGACAACGACAAATCAGGTAAACTGCTACACAACTGGCTATACTGGGACAGTTATTTAAGCAGAGTACAGGGTCATTTCCAGCCTTCAGGAAGCAGCTTGCTTCCACGGGCTACACAGCGCCTCCACCTAGTCAAGCATGAAAACCCACTTGGCCTCAGGTTGACTGAAACAGACCATTCCACCGTGATATGGGAGGATTTACTACGCCCCACTTGCGACCACTCAAAAACCACGCGAGAACGACAAACGTCAATATCATTGCAAGAAACGTGATCTACGTTACACAAAGAAAGTACGAATATTCACTACAGCCAGTCGTACATGACAGGTGGCGCCCTCTGCTCGGAGGCGCGGACGGGACCACTGATGACTATGGGTTATCATATCATGGTTAGCATGTATGGGAATAACAATAAGGGATTTGGGAACGTGTGATAAGCCCACACTAAGTCACTCACAATCATACCTACAGCACTATCGCCGAGCTACAAAAGTCTAACCGATAACCGAGGCCGACTGAATCATTAACACCAGTTCGGTAGCGGAGCTCCGCCAACACCGATAAAACTGTTTGGTTCAAATACATCAGAACCTCGTGGAGGAAGAGGCCACAGTTGAGGATGCTCTGCCTCCAGATAACACCGCCAGCCGGTGGCATGCGGCACCAGTACCGGCCAGGCCTGCACCAGCGCGAGGGGCCGCCACCACTGACCAGCCGCCTCACACCGGCCGGGCAGCACCGCTCAGTGGCACACCGCTCCACAGAGGCGCCCGCCCGTCCGGCCGCCGCCGCCGCCGCCACCACTATCACAGTTCAGCTCCCCGCCTCCACCTGACTGGCCTCCAACGCCCGCACTGCTCCTCAGAACACTCCTCAGCCGTGCTCCTCCGTTCAGCTGAGAGCCGTCCTCAGCCGTGCTCCTCCGTCCAGCTGAGAGCCGTCCTCAGCCGTGCTCCTGCGTCCAGCTGAGAGCCGTCCTCAGCCGTGCTCCTGCGTCCAGCTGAGAGCCGTCCTCAGCCGTGCTCCTCCGTCCAGCTGAGAGCCGTCCTCAGCCGAGCTCCTGCGTCCAGCTGAGAGACGTTCGCAGGGGCTCCTCACGCATTCCCCTGCGCCCAGCTGAGACGTTCGCAGGGGCTCCTCACGCATTCCCCTGCGTCCAGCTGAGCGCCGCCCGCAGGCTGCTCACCAGGCGTGCTGCTGCGTCCAGGTGAGCGCCGCCTCCAGGTCGGCGTAGGTGACGCGGCAGAGGAAGGTGTGCACCAGCAGGTGCTCCAGACGGTCGTCGCGCGCAGAGCGGGTCCGCCACTCACACATCACCTTGGCCGTCAGCGTCAGCAGCCACTCCTTGACCTGCGGCGGAGAGACGATCAGAGGCGGACAGGCGGGGTCAGTCATAGGCGGACAGGCGGGGGTCAGTCTCAGTCAGAGGCGGACAGGCGGGGATCAGTCTCAGTCAGAGGCGGACAGGCGGGGTCAGTCTCAGTCAGAGGCGGACAGGCGGGGTCAGTCACAGTCAGAGGCGGACAGGCGGGATCAGTCTCAGTCAGAGGCGGACAGGCGGGGTCAGTCGCAGGCGGACAGGCGGGGTCAGTCTCAGGCGGACAGGCGGGGTCAGTCACAGTCACAGGCGGACAGGCGGGATCAGTCTCAGTCAGAGGCGGACAGGCGGGGTCAGTCACAGTCAGATGCGGACAAGCGGGGTCAGTCACAGTCACAGGCGGACAGGCGGGGTCAGTCCCAGCAGATGAATGGTACACGCGCGAACACAGCGTCTGCAAGTGTGGAGCCAGCGCGGCGAGAGTGGCCTCAGCAGTCATGATGGAGCATGGGATCCACGGCCGCCAAAGTAGGCAAAAGCCCGGGGGAATAGAGGTTAGGAAAATAATCGACTTGAATGTGGCTAAGAGATCGCGTCATCGTCTGCAGGGAAGGAAAACGTCGCTGCTTCCCAGTGCTGAAACGCTCACCTGCCTGTGAGTTGGCAGCGCCACGAACCAGGCCCTGGGCGCCCACAGAATCAGCTGGCAGATGGTGGCGGCCGCGCGGGCCGACAGCCGCTGGAACAGGGCGGACACACCGTCAGAGGAAAGCAGGGAGATCAGCGTCAGACGCCAGGAGACGTGTTCTGCAGCCACAGTCCGACACCCCACCCACCACTAACAATGCACCCCTCCTGCCCCCTTCCGACTGGACAGTGGTCGCCACTCGGCGCCCCCTGGCGTGCGCGGCCCACCTGCGCCGGGTTGCGTCGCAGCATGTCTTCCACGAGGCGGCGCAGCGGGTCGGGGACGGTGGCCGGCAGCGGCGGCAGCTCGGCCTCGCTGTAGGTGGCGCTGCTGAGCCGGTCCGGACCGTAGAACGGGTTGGTGCAGCCCAGGATCTCGTACGCGATCGTGCCGGCCGCCCAGACGTCCGCACGGCTGAAGTCGAGAGACGCGAACCGACCCGGCCGGGCGCCAGAGATCTGCGGAATGGTGGGGTCAGCAGTGGTCAGCGGTGGTCAGCAGTGGTCAGTGGTGGTCAGCAGTGGTCAGTGGTGGTCAGCAGTGGTCAGCGGTGGTCAGCGGTGGTCAGCGGTGGTCAGCGGTGGTCAGCAGTGGTCAGCGGTGGTCAGCGGTGGTCAGCGGTGGTCAGCAGTGGTCAGCGGTGGTCAGCGGTGGTCAGCGGTGGTCAGTGGTGGCCAGCAGTGGTTAGTGGTGGGCAGTGGTGGTTAGTGGTGGGCAGTGGTGGTGGGCAGTGGTGGTGGGCAGTGGTGGTGGGCAGTGGTGGTGGGCAGTGGTGGTGGGCAGTGGTGGTGGGCAGTGGTGGTGGGCAGTGGTGGTGGGCAGTGGTGGTGGGCAGTGGTGGTGGGCAGTGGTGGTGGACAGTGGTGGTGGACAGTGGTGGTGGGGAGTGGTGGTGGGGAGTGGTGGTGGGGAGTGGTGGTGGGGAGTGGTGGTGGTCAGTGTCAGTGGTCAGTGGTCAGTGGTGGTGGTCAGTGGTCAGTGGTGGTGGTCAGTGGTCAGTGGTGGTGGTCAGTGGTCAGTGGTGGTGGTCAGTGGTCAGTGGTCAGTGGTCAGTGGTCAGTGGTCAGTGGTCAGTGGTCAGTGGTCAGTGGTCAGTGGTCAGTGGTCAGTGGTCAGTGGTGGTGGCAGTGGTCAATGGTGGTGGGCAGTGGTCAGTGGTGGTGGGCAGTGGTCAGTGGTGGTGGGCAGTGGTCAGTGGTGGTGGGCAGTGGTCAGTGGTGGTGGTCAGTGGTCAGTGGTGGTGGTCAGTGGTCAGTGGTCAGTGGTGGTGGTCAGTGGTCAGTGGTCAGTGGTCAGTGGTGGTGGTCAGTGGTCAGTGGTCAGTGGTGGTGGCAGTGGTCAATGGTGGTGGGCAGTGGTCAGTGGTGGTGGTCAGTGGTCAGTGGTGGTGGTCAGTGGTCAGTGGTGGTGGGCAGTGGTCAGTGGTGGTGGGCAGTGGTCAGTGGTGGTGGGCAGTGGTCAGTGGTGGTGGGCAGTGGTCAGTGGTGGTGGGCAGTGGTCAGTGGTGGTGGGCAGTGGTCAGTGGTGGTGGCAGTGGTCAATGGTGGTGGGCAGTGGTCAGTGGTGGTGGGCAGTGGTCAGTGGTGGTGGGCAGTGGTCAGTGGTGGTGGGCAGTGGTCAGTGGTGGTGGCAGTGGGCAATGGTGGTGGGCAGTGGTCAGTGGTGGTGGGCAGTGGTCAGTGGTGGTGGGCACTCTTGTTTACGCGCTATGCGCGGCTCTCTCCTGCTCCTACCTTTTCAGTGTTTGTATGTGTTTTTTAAGTGTTTCTCGGCTCCACAAGTGTACCAACGCACGCAGGAAGACAGCGGCCATCTGCTGTGTGATAGCCGCTTCGGAAGATCAAGAACCGTGTGAGATTTTGAAGGCAGTGGTCAGTGGTGGTCAACAATGGACAGCAGTGGTCAGCCTCAGCAGTGGTCAGCCTCCGCAGTGGTCAGCCTCCGCAGTGGTCAGCCTCAGCAGTGGTCAGCCTCAGCAGTGGTCAGTCTCAGCAGTGGTCAGCCTCAGCAGTGTTCAGCCTCAGCAGTGGTCAGCCTCCGCAGTGGTCAGCCTCAGCAGTGGTCAGCCTCAGCAGTGGTCAGTCTCAGCAGTGGTCAGCCTCCGCAGTGGTCAGTCTCAGCAGTGGTCAGCCTCCGCAGTGGTCAGCCTCCGCAGTGGTCAGCCTCAGCAGTGGTCAGCCTCCGCAGTCGCTCGCTACGAGAGAATATCAGCGGCACACGGCAGAGAAAGACAGGACGGGTGTCGAGTTTGTCCAGACTCCACTAATCAGACTCACTCAGTACCAGACTCCATTGATCAGACTCAGTACCAGACTCAGTACCAGACTCAGTACCAGGCTCAGTGCCAGACTCCATTGATCACTCAGTACCAGACTCAGTACCAGACTCAGTACCAGACTCAGTACCAGACTCAGTACCAGACTCAGTACCAGACTCAGTACCAGACTCAGTACCAGGCTCCACTGATCAGACTCAGTACCAGACTCCACTGATCAGACTCAGTACCAGACTCCACTGATCAGACTCAGTACCAGACTCCACTGATCAGACTCAGTACCAGACTCCACTGATCAGACTCAGTACCAGGCTCCACTGATCAGACTCAGTACCAGACTCCATTGATCAGACTCAGTACCAGACTCAGTACCAGACTCAGTACCAGACTCAGTACCAGACTCAGTACCAGACTCAGTACCAGACTCAGTACCAGACTCAGTACCAGACTCAGTACCAGACTCAGTACCAGACTCAGTACCATGCTCCACTGATCAGACTCAGTACCAGGCTCCACTGATCAGACTCAGTACCAGGCTCCACTGATCAGACTCCATTGATCAGACTCAGTACCAGGCTCCACTGATCAGACTCAGTACCAGGCTCCACTGATCAGACTCAGTACCAGGCTCCACTGATCAGACTCCATTGATCAGACTCAGTACCAGGCTCCACTGATCAGACTCCATTGCTCAGACTCAGTACCAGGCTCCACTGATCAGACTCAGTACCCGACTCCACTGATCAGACTCAGTACCAGACTCCACTGATCAGACTCAGTACCAGACTCCACTGATCAGACTCAGTACCAGGCTCCACTGATCAGACTCAGTACCAGACTCCACTGATCAGACTCAGTACCAGACTCCACTGATCAGACTCAGTACCAGACTCCACTGATCAGACTCAGTACCAGGCTCCACTGATCAGACTCAGTACCAGACTCAGTACCAGACTCAGTACCAGGCTCAGTACCAGACTCCACTGATCAGACTCAGTACCAGACTCCACTGATCACTCAGTACCAGACTCCACTGATCAAACTCAGTACCAGGCTCCACTGATCAGACTCAGTACCAGACTCCACTGATTAGACTCAGTACCAGGCTCCACTGATCAGATTCAGTACCAGGCTCCACTGATCAGACTCAGTACCAGGCTCAGTATCAGACTCCACTGATCAGACTCAGTACCAGACTCCACTGATCAGACTCAGTACCAGACTCCACTGATCAGACTCAGTACCAGGCTCCACTGATCAGACTCAGTACCAGGCTCCACTGATCAGACTCACTACCAGGCTTCACTGATCAGACTCAGTACCAGACTCAGTACCAGGCTCCACTGATCAGACTCAGTACCAGACTCCACTGATCAGACTCAGTACCAGGCTCCACTGATCAGACTCAGTACCAGACTCCACTGATCAGACTCAGTACCAGGCTCCACTGATCACTCAGTACCAGGCTCTACTGATCAGACTCAGTACCAGGCTCCACTGATCAGACTCAGTACTAGGCTCCACTGATCAGACTCAGTACCAGACTCCACTGATCAGACTCAGTACCAGACTCCACTGATCAGACTCAGTGTCAGACTCCACTGATCAGACTCAGTACCAGACTCAGTACCAGGCTCCACTGATCAGACTCAGTACCAGGCTCCACTGATCAGACTCAGTACCAGACTCCACTGATCAGACTCAGTACCAGACTCCACTGATCAGACTCAGTACCAGACTCCGCTGATCAGACTCAGTACCAGACTCAGTACCAGGCTCCACTGATCAGACTCAGTACCAGACTCCACTGATCAGACTCAGTACCAGACTCCACTGATCAGACTCAGTACCAGACTCCACTGATCAGACTCCATTGATCAGACTCAGTACCAGACTCAGTACCAGACTCAGTACCAGACTCAGTACCAGACTCCACTGATCAGACCCAGTACCAGGCTCAGTACCAGGCTCCACTGATCAGACTCAGTACCAGGCTCCACTGATCAGACTCAGTACCAGACTCCACTGATCAGACTCAGTACCAGACTCCACTGATCAGACTCAGTACCAGGCTCCACTGATCAGACTCAGTACCAGGCTCAGTACCAGGCTCCACTGATCAGACTCAGTACCAGACTCAGTACCAGGCTCCACTGATCAGACCCAGTACCAGGCTCCACTGGTCAGACTGAGTACCAGGCTCCACTGATCAGACTCAGTACCTATGGATTCCTCAGTACCTCAGTACACAGCGACCTTTTCACTGTACAAACACTTAGCACTGCCTCAACGAAATAAAGTCAAAAGTATCTGCGAAAAGGAAACAAAAAAGGAGCAGATACAAATGGTCGAAATATCAACAACCCTGTGAACGGTGAAGCACAGTGCAGTGTAACACCACGAGCTTGAGCAGCCTCGCCAGTGTAGTTGGGAGGACCCCGGTCGTCAGCCGGTCAGCCGGTAGTGTCCCCACCTCTGGCGGCATGAGCGCCAGGTTGCCGCCGCGGTCCACGTCCCAGGAGGTGAAGGGCACAGTCAGCGCGCCGCTCGTCTGGGCCAGGCAGCAGCCAAAGTCGGAGATGACCAGCTGCGGCTGCTGCTGGCCGGCCGTCACGTCCACCAGCAGGTTATCCGTCTTCAGGTCCCTGCCGACCGGGACACAGCGTGACGCAGTGCTGGACGACCCACAGACGCGCCAACATGCCACTGGCATCACCAACGCTAACGCGACAATAATTCACCGAAACATATTCTTCAAATTTGGCTGCAAGTGGTATCTTGACATTAAAAATACGAATGCGACTTTGGGTTGGACGACAAATACATATCCGTGGAGATATAATCAAGTTTCTCCTTGTAAGACGCATGCCATACAATGTATGACATCGTACAACTAGTTTATCACAGCTGGCTCGGAAACAACCCGTCGTTGACAAGGGTCGGCCGCGCACCACGGGCGGCTGAGCGGGCCCCACTCGGTCCCCACTCGGGCCCCACTCGGGTAATGGCGCACAGTTGTACCCGTTCTGATGCAGACCAGTGCCTGGTCGGGCCCGACCCGGCCCGGCTCTCTGACGACTCAGTGCCGCTGCGAGACATCCAGTCTGACCTGTGCGCCACGCGGTGGTGGCCCAGGTGGGCCACGCCCTCCAGCAGCTGAGTGAGCAGCAGCAGTCGCGTGTGAGCCGACAGCTCGCACGACTTCTCCAGAAAACTGCGCAGGTTGTCATCGTACCTGCCGTGGGACAGCGGACCGTGGGGGTCACAAGATCAGGGGTCATTAGCAGTCACCAGGGGTCATTAGCAGTCACCAGGGGTCACCAGAGGTCACCAGGGGTCACCAGAGGTCACCCGGGGTCGCCAGAGGTCACCAGGGGTCACTAACAGTCACTGGCGGTCACCAGGGGTCACCAGAGGTCACCAGAGGTCACCAGAGGTCACCAGAGGTCACCAGAGGTCACCAGGGACGGGACACCCAGGACAAACGACGGCGGACCGCTGACACAGAAGCAAATTAAAACAAAACTTTGGCGAACTGCCGCTGTTACGGTCGCCATGAACAAGAAGTTAGCTTACTGCAGGAGTCTGGGAATGATTGCCGAAAATCTACAATGAGTCAAACACACGCACAATGCACTCCTGTGACAAAAACTGTGTTACGAGCAGCAACGTCGCCACCGGGTGGGGGGGGGGGGGGGGCAGGATCACTCTGGCCGGAGTCGCAATATTTTAACATTAACCCTATGTGGGGGCTGGCCCCCCCACACCCCTAGCTGTCCACCCACTCAAATTGTGTGGCGACGCCACCGGTTACGGGTGACTTCTAACCACGCCAGACAGAGCTCCAACTGTTCGACTTACCCAGCCCAATGTCCCTTCACAATTTACGTAATCACATTACAGGAGCATCACAATATGAAACCCTTTCCTTCTCCAGTCCCATGAGAACCGCACCCCTACCCGATGAGAACCACACCGGGCGGCAGCGGGGTTGCGGCGGGGTTGCGGCGGACTCACAGCTTCATCAGCAGGAAGAGGCTGGCGTTGCGTCCGGCGCCGTCCGGATGGAGGCGCGGCGGTAGCGCGGCCGGGTAGCTGGTCACGGCGCCGCCCACCAGCGGCACGCGGTCCACGAACACGTCGCGAATCGCCACCACGTTACGGTGAGACGGCAAGTCGGCCAGACGCAGCCCAAACCTGCCGGCAGCAGTCCAGGTCAGGTCAGTCCAGGTCAGTCCAGGTCAGTCCAGGTCAGTCCAGGTCAGTCCAGGTCAGTCCAGGTCAGTCCAGGTCAGTCCAGGTCAGTCCAGGTCAGTCCAGGTCAGTCCAGGTCAGTCCAGGTCAGTCCAGGTCAGTCCAGGTCAGTCCAGGTCAGTCCAGGTCAGTCCAGGTCAGTCCAGGTCAGTCCAGGTCAGTCCAGGTCAGTCCAGGTCAGTCCAGGTCAGTCCAGGTCAGTCCAGGTCAGTCCAGGTCAGTCCAGGTCAGTCCAGGTCAGTCCAGGTCAGTCCAGGTCAGTCCAGGTCAGTCCAGGTCAGTCCAGGTCAGTCCAGGTCAGTCCAGGTCAGTCCAGGTCAGTCCAGGTCAGTCCAGGTCAGTCCAGGTCAGTCCAGGTCAGTCCAGGTCAGTCCAGGTCAGTCCAGGTCAGTCCAGGTCAGTCCAGGTCAGTCCAGGTCAGTCCAGGTCAGTCCAGGTCAGTCCAGGTCAGTCCAGGTCAGTCCAGGTCAGTCCAGGTCAGTCCAGGTCAGTCCAGGTCAGTCCAGGTCAGTCCAGGTCAGTCCAGGTCAGTCCAGGTCAGTCCAGGTCAGTCCAGGTCAGTCCAGGTCAGTCCAGGTCAGTCCAGGTCAGTCCAGGTCAGTCCAGGTCAGTCCAGGTCAGTCCAGGTCAGTCCAGGTCAGTCCAGGTCAGTCCAGGTCAGTCCAGGTCAGTCCAGGTCAGTCCAGGTCAGTCCAGGTCAGTCCAGGTAAGTCCAGGTCAGTCCAGGTCAGTCCAGGTCAGTCCAGGTCAGTCCAGGTCAGTCCAGGTCAGTCCAGGTCAGTCCAGGTCAGTCCAGGTCAGTCCAGGTCAGTCCAGGTCAGTCCAGGTCAGTCCAGGTCAGTCCAGGTCAGGTCAGTTCAGTTCAGGTCAGTCCAGGTCAGTCCAGGTCAGTCCAGGTCAGTCCAGGTCAGGTCAGTTCAGGTCAGTCCAGGTCAGGTCAGTCCAGGTACCGATACAGATATATGTATTAGGACCCTCCATAGTATGGATTTTATGGTATCCACGTCATTACACAAATGACGCACACCAATATAAAAGTACAAAATACAGATGATAAAAATACGGATGATAAAACAGCGGCAAAAGAGTGGCAACACAGACCGACCCAGGCCGCTGACATCAATCGCAACCATATCCCAATATATAGATGCAGCATGCAGATGGGCCTAGCCTCGCCTAGCCCCTGGTGTTAGGGTGTTTCAGGCACTCGCGGCTCGGTACATGAAGCTGCGCTTTGCGAATTCCGTCCGCACGCAGGGCAGCTCGAGGCCAAGCCAGCCAGCTTGGGCAGAGTTTCCAAGATCCTCACGCGCTGGGAGCAGGCCGAAGATGACGACCACCGGGAGGGCCAGACCATGAGGGCGGAGAATGGCAGGCTCCTGGTCAGGCACCTGGAGAAAGCGGAGGCCTTCGGCAAAATGTACGCGCGCGTGTCCAAGCAAGTGCGGGACCACAAGCTGGACCGCGCGGCGAAGACAAAGATGAGGGCCCCAGAGTTCCGATGTTGCCAGGACTGCCGCGGAGCCCGCTCGGAGGCCTGCTCGGCCTTCTCGGAGACCGAGCTGACTCGTCAACTCCAGGTGGCCACAATGAAGAAGGCTCCCGGCCCGGACGGAATCTGCAACGAGATGATAAGGCACCTTGGCCCGGTGGCCCGCAGATCCCTGCTGCGGCTCATCAACACTTCCTGGTTACAAGGGGAGGTGCCGCAGGAGTGGCGGAGGGCCACCATCGTCCCCATTCCCAAGACCGGCAAGGACAAACAGTTCCCGGCCAGCTACCGCCCCATCGCTCTCACGAGCCATGTCTCAAAGCTGGCGGAGCGCCTAGTACTGGGACGGCTGACCTACGTAGCGGAGCGCCTCCACCTGATCCCCGCGGAACAAGTCGGGTTCCGACAGGGTCGATCGGTGGAGGACAATATCGGTCGCCTGGTCCAGCAGGTCCAAGATGGGTGGCAACGGCCCAAGCACCGATCGAAGAAATGCCCGGACGGCGCATCGACTCAAAAGTACGTGCTGGTCGCTTTCGATTTTGCGCGTGCTTATGACACGGTGGATCATCGCCTACTTCGTGTCCGTCTGCTGCAGCAAGGCGTCCCCCACTGCCTCGTCCGCTGGACATGGCAGTTCCTGCGGGACAGGAGAGTGCGCGTGGAACTCAACAGTGTGTTCAGCAGCGAGCGGGTGTTTAGGGCGGGCCTGCCGCAAGGCGGGGTCCTATCACCGTCCCTGTTCTTGTTATAGGCGGCCCCGCTCGTCGACATACTTCACGGGATCCCTGGCACGACGACCTATATGTACGCAGACGATACAGCAGCGCTCTGCTCCTGCAACTCCATCAACATCGCCAAGGACAGAGTCAAGAAGGCGGCTGACGCGCTCGTCTGTTGGGCTGAAGCCTCCAAGATGAAGGTCGCTGGTGGCAAGACCCAGGTCCTCGTCCTGTCACAGTGGGCCCGAGACGCGGAGAACTGCGTGATCCGGGTCGCGGGGTCTCCGGTTCCGGCTGGTGACAGCCTCAACCTGCTGGGTGTCAGCCTGGACCGCCTGCTGCACTTTGGGGGCACTGCCGCCGGCTCAGGCGGCGGGTGCGCCCCAGAGTGGCACAGCTGCGCCGGCTGACCGGTCGCAGTTGGGGCCTGAACGAACGGCAACTTCGCACCGTGGCCAGTGGCTACGTGCGCGGTGCGCTGGAGCACGCCGCGGCCGCATGGCTGCCAGCAGCGCCGCCATCGCACGTCGAGCTGCTGGAACGTGAAATGCGCTCGGCCGCGAGGGTGGTGACCGGGTGCCCTATATCTACGCCGGCCCACGCCGTGATGGCGGAGGCCGGCCTGGTGCCCGTCGCGGTGCGCCGCCCGACGCTGGCGGCCCGATTCCTGGCCAAGGCCATCGCCTTCCCGCCAGAAGATCCTCTTCAGGCGGTCGCAGAGGCGTCGGCCCCGAACCGCCTGACGACGGTGACGGGCTGGAGGACAATGGGTCTGAAAATGTGGGCCGCGGCGGGCATCATGGCGCCGGACATTGAACAGCTCCTACCAGAGAGAGCGCCGCCCTGGACGGAGACCGGCCCGGTCACCTTCGAACTGAGTGTTGGGGCACCGCTCCCGAGCGGTGCCTCGGACCGACTACGAAAAGAGACGGCGTCTGCACACCTGGCCTCCCTGACTCAGTGTGCCACGTGGGTCTGGACGGACGGGTCTGCGGAGGGCGGGACGACCAACGGCGGAGCTGGGGTGGCTATTGAGCTGCCGGACGGGGAACGGCACGAGCTGCGGATCCCGGCCGGCGCGCTATGCTCCAGCTTCCGAGCGGAAATGGTCGCGCTTCAAGCGGCCCTCGCCTTCCTGACAGAAAATGCGACCCACACCGAGGACCCGATCAACGCGTGCACGGACTCTCAGGCTGCTCTGGCCTCGCTCAGAGGGGGCCCACCTGCCCAGTCGTCCACACTCGGTGCCGCCATCGGGCGCTCGCCGAGCTGACGAGCAACGGCAGACCGGTGCATCTGCAGTGGGTCCCCTCTCACTGCGGAGTGGAGGGAAACGAACATGCAGACGCACTGGCCAGGGACGCCGCGGCGCTTTCCCAGGGGGACGTCCCGCTGGACGTGAGGACGATCCACCGGGCGGCGGCGCGAACGGCGAGGGCGCGCTGGATAAGCGGCTGGCCTCAGGGCTGGTATCGGACGCTGATGGGCGCCCGCCTGCCGCCGCCGGTGTCCCTGGGGAGTGATCAGTGGCGGTAGATATCCACCGGCTGCGGGCTGGCCACTGGTCCGGCTCGACAGCGTACCTGCACCGGATTGGTAGGAGCCCTCCCGACAGTGCCCCCAGTGCAGCAGCCTTGACTACAGGGAGGCGGCCTGCCCAATCTGTCGGGAGGAGGCCGATACTTCAGCACATGTGCTGATGAGGTGCCCGGCCCTGATGGCGCTCCGATTCCGGCGCCTCGGTACGATCAACCCGACACATCAACTCGTCTGGAGCGACGACGAGGTGGCGGCCTTGGGAGTCGCTGCCAGGGCCCTCCAGAGCCGGCTACCTCGGCGGCTGCGCCGCCGGCTGGAGGGAACTAACAACAACAACAAGCTGGCCGCCTTCACTGGCGCGCGTGTGGCGGGCGGACACGTCGGCACGCCTTACCACCCGACCGCGCAGCGGTTCTGAGGCGCTAGGGGCAGTGATGAGGTGGCGCACAGCGGCAATGCCACGTTCGTTGATCATGTCATCAACATTAGGCCACCCGAGCTCCCGTAAGGACGGGGTGACATGATCGCGCCGGCCGAGGCCAGTCACAATGCGGACACCGAAGTTGATCGCCTTTTGCTCGCGCTGTCTCTGTGCCGCGGTACAGTTTCCCCACACCGCTATGCAATAACGGATGTGAGGGAAGACGAGAGCCTCGACTAGCAGACGTCTGACGCATTTTGACAGCTTATGACGGATTCGCGCGAGACTAGGTCAGGTCAGTCCAGGTCAGTCCAGGTCAGTCCAGGTCAGTCCAGGTCAGGACAGGATAGGACAGGATAGGACAGGACAGGACCGGTCAGGACCGGTCAGGATCGGTCAGGACCGGTCAGGACCGGTCAGGACCGGTCAGGACCGGGGTCCCGGTCAGGACCGGTCAGGACCGGCCAGGACCGGCCAGGACCGGCCAGGACCGGCCAGGACCGGCCAGGACCGGCCAGGACCGGCCAGGACCGGCCAGGACCGGTCAGGACCGGTCAGGACCGGTCAGGACCGGTCAGGACCGGTCAGGACCGGTCAGGACCGGTCAGGACCGGTCAGGACCGGTCAGGACCGGTCAGGACCGGTCAGGACCGGTCAGGACCGGTCAGGACCGGTCAGGACCGGTCAGGACCGGTCAGGACCGGTCAGGACCGGTCAGGACCGGTCAGGACCGGTCAGGACCGGTCAGGACCGGTCAGGACCGGTCAGGACCGGTCAGGACCGGTCAGGACCGGTCAGGACCGGTCAGGACCGGTCAGGACCGGTCAGGACCGGTCAGGACCGGTCAGGACCGGTCAGGACCGGTCAGGACCGGTCAGGACCGGTCAGGACCGGTCAGGACCGGTCAGGACCGGTCAGGACAGGTCAGGACAGGTCAGGACAGGTCAGGACAGGTCAGGACAGGTCAGGACAGGTCAGGACAGGTCAGGTCAGGACATTAACTCATGTCATCTGATCTAAATCACCAGGTCACAAACGATGAAGCTAGAAATAACCAAAAACATTCTTCGTTGCGCAACGTCTCCAACAATCACACGTTTAGCTCGCCTGCCTGGCAGACCAAAACCAGACCTCTCTCCTTCTTCTCTGCCCAACACACACAGTGCAGCACTACATTATTTAGTCAGTTAGTGTTGAGTATGTCACGGCATTGTCCGCCCGAGTAACTCAGTCGGGAGAGCGCTGGACCCACTCTGGCAGCTGATCCAGCTGACCACTCACCCTGCCCCCCCCCCCCTCCCCCAGCTGATTACTGACCCTGCCACCAGGCGGCGCACGTCCTCGGCCACGCTGCCCAGCGGCGCGGGCACCACCTCCCGGTACATGGCACGCAGGATGCTGGACGCATTGCTCTCGGCGTCGTAATTGAACATCATCTTCACAGCCAGGTTCCAGGGCGCGTCGCCGGACCCTGGCCGAGACGGCGGAGAGACGTCAGAGTTAACGTCAGAGGGAGTCACCGCAGACGGAAACAAAGAGTAAGGCTCCGAGTTAGGGAGGTGATCGAGTACGGAGGCTCCGAGTTAGGGAGGTGATCGAGTACGGAGGGTCCGAGTTAGGGAAGTGATCGAGTACGGAGGCTCCGAGTTAGGGAGGTGATGAAGTACGGAGGCTCAGAGTTAGGGAGGTGATCGAGTACGGAGGGTCCGAGTTAGGGAGGCGATAAAGTATGGAGGCTCCGAGTTAGGGAGGTGATCGAGTACGGAGGGTCCGAGTTAGGGAAGTGATCGAGTACGGAGGCTCCGAGTTAGGGAGATGATCGAGTACGGAGGCTCCGAGTTAGGGAAGTGATCGAGTACGGAGGCTCCGAGTTAGGGAGGTGATCGAGTACGGAGGCTCCGAGTTAGGGAGGTGATCGAGTACGGAGGCTCCGAGTTAGGGAAGTGATCGAGTAATGAGGCTCCGAGTTAGGGAGGTGATCGAGTACGGAGGCTCCGAGTTAGGGAAGTGATCGAGTACGGAGGCTCCGAGTTAGGGAAGTGATCGGAGGGTCCGAGTTAGGGAGGTGATCGAGTACGGAGGCTCCGAGTTAAGTTGGCGATAAACTATGGAGGCTCAGAGTTAGGGAAATGATCGAGTACGGAGGGTCCGAGTTAGGGAGTCGATCGAGTACGGAGGCTCCGAGTTAAGGAGGCGATAAAGTACGGAGGCTCCGAGTTAGGGAAGTGATCGAGTACGGAGGCTCCGAGTTAGGGAGGTGATCGAGTACGGAGGCTCCGAGTTAGGGAGGTGATCGAGTACGGAGGCTCCGAGTTAGGGAAGTGATCGAGTAATGAGGCTCCGAGTTAGGGAGGTGATCGAGTACGGAGGCTCCGAGTTAGGGAAGTGATCGAGTACGGAGGCTCCGAGTTAGGGAAGTGATCGGAGGGTCCGAGTTAGGGAGGTGATCGAGTACGGAGGCTCCGAGTTAAGTTGGCGATAAACTATGGAGGCTCAGAGTTAGGGAAATGATCGAGTACGGAGGGTCCGAGTTAGGGAGTCGATCGAGTACGGAGGCTCCGAGTTAAGGAGGCGATAAAGTACGGAGGCTCCGAGTTAGGGAAGTGATCGAGTACGGAGGCTCCGAGTTAGGGAGGTGATCGACTAAGGAGTCCGAATCAAGATAAACTGATATCTTGGAAAAGTGTTGCGGATTCATCCCGGATGACTGGCACTCTAGAGCAGGGCCAGTCTCACTAGAGAAGGACCAGTCTCTAGAGAAGGGCCAGTCTCTCTAGAGAAGGGCCAGTCTCTCTAGAGAAGGGCCAGTCGATCAGAACTTGGTAGCCACATGGAACGCCTATGTAGGGGCGTAACACACAACATAATAACAAGCCATTAGAACAAAACAGCTCTGCCGCCGGGGGGGGGGGGGGGTGGGGGGACAGTCCATTTGTCACGGGAGTCACTGTCCCACCAGTGCCGCCGGGGGGGGGGGGGGGGGGCAGTCCATTTGTCACGGGAGTCACTGTCCCACCAGTGCCGCCGGGGGGGGGGGGGACAGTCCATTTGTCACGGGAGTCACTGTCCCACCAGTGCCGCCGGGGGGGGGGGGGGGGGGACAGTCCATTTGTCACGGGAGTCACTGCCCCACCAGTGCCGCCGGGGGGGGGGGGGGGGCAGTCCATTTGTCACGGGAGTCACTGTCCCACCAGTGCCGCCGGGGGGGGGGGGGGGGCAGTCTATTTGTCACGGCTGGGGGGAGGGGGACAGTCCATTTGTCACGGGAGTCACTGCCCTACCAGTGCGGACGGGGGGGGGGGGGGCAGTCCATTTGTCACGGCCGGGGGAGGGGGATAGTCCATTTGTCACGGGAGTCACTGTCCTGCCAGTGCGGACGGGGGGGGGGGGGGGCAGTCCATTTGTCACGGAAGTCATTGTCCACCTGTGCGGACGGGGCCGGGGGGGGGGGGAGGGACAGTCCATTTGTCACAGGAGTCACTGTCCCACCAGTGCCGACCTTTGATCCTGGCTCGGTAGACGACGGCGTTGCAGCCCTTGGCTATCTCGTCGCTGATTTCCAGGTCGTCCAGCGCCTGCACCTTGGCGTGACATCCGGGCGCGGCGTGTCCGTGCTCCCCGTCCGGCCAGCGCATGTCTCGTACAAACCCCTGCAGAGAAACGCAAAACACACTCAGCCACTATATAGTACTCTACACAGGGGAGGCGTGCCACCCAACTCAGCCCTCAGTACAGGGGAGGCGTGCCACCCAACTCAGCCCTCAGTACAGGGGAGGCGTGCCACCCAACTCAGCCCTCAGTACAGGGGAGGCAGGACAGACAAACGCAATCCTGCATACGGGGGAGCTATGCTACCCAACACAGAGCAGAGCGCCGCCACAGACTAGCAGAGCGCCGCCACAGAGCAGAGCGCCACCGCAGACTAGCAGAACGCCACCACAGACTAGCAGAGCGCCGCCACAGAGCAGAGCGCCACCACAGACTAGCAGAGCGCCACCACAGAGTAGCAGAGCGCCACCACAGACTAGCAGAGCGCCACCACAGACTAGCAGAGCGCCACCACAGAGCAGAGCACCACCACAGACTAGCAGAGCGCCACCACAGACTAGCAGAGCGCCGCCACAGAGCAGAACGCCACCA
This sequence comes from Chirona hameri, assembly GCA_036785665.1. NCBI lineage: Eukaryota > Metazoa > Arthropoda > Thecostraca > Balanomorpha > Balanidae > Chirona > Chirona hameri. The sequence continues at coordinate 21,954 of JAXIVJ010011195.1, forward strand.
CAGACTAGCAGAGCGCCGCCACAGAGCAGAGCGCCACCACAGACTAGCAGAACGCCACCACAGAGCAGAGCGCCACCACAGAGCAGAGCGCCACCACAGAGCAGAGCGCCACCACAGAGCAGAGCGCCACCACAGACTAGCAGAGCGCCACCACAGACTAGCAGAGCGCCACCACAGACTAGCAGAGCGCCACCACAGAGCAGAGCGCCACCACAGAGCAGAGCGCCACCACAGACTAGCAGAGCACCACCACAGACTAGCAGAGCACCACCACAGACTAGCAGAGCGCCACCACAAACTAGCAGAGCGCCACCACAGAGCAGAGCGCCACCACAGACTAGCAGAGCGCCACCACAGAGCAGAGCGCCACCACAGACTAGCAGAGCGCCACCACAGAGCAGAGCGCCACCACAGAGCAGAGCGCCACCACAGACTAGCAGAGCACCACCACAGACTAGCAGAGCGCCACCACAGACTAGCAGAGCGCCACCACAGACTAGCAGAGCGCCACCACAGAGCAGAGCACCACCACAGACTAGAAGAGCACCACCACAGACTAGCAGAGCGCCACCACAGACTAGCAGAGCGCCACCACAGACTAGCAGAGCGCCACCACAGAGCAGAGCGCCACCACAGACTAGCAGAGCACCACCACAGACTAGCAGAGCGCCACCACAGACCAGCAGAGCGCCACCACAGACTAGCAGAGCGCCACCAGACTAGCAGAACGCCGCCACAGAGCAGAGCACCGCCACATACTAGCAGACCGCCACTACAGACTAGCAGAGCGCCACCACAGACTAGCAGAACGCCGCTACAGAGCAGAGCGCCGCCACATACTAGCAGAGCGCCGCCACATACTAGCAGAGCGCCACCACAGACTAGCAGAGCGCCACCACATACTAGCAGAGCGGCACCACAGACTAGCAGAGCGCCGCCACAGAGCAGAGCGCCACCATAGACTAGCAGAGCGCCGCCACAGAGCAGAGCGCCAACACAGACTAGCAGAGCGCCACCACAGACTAGCAGAGCGCCACCACAGACTAGCAGAGCGCCGCCACAGACTAGCAGAGCGCCACCACAGACTAGCAGAGCGCCACCACAGACTAGCAGAGCGCCACCACAGACTAGCAGAGCGCCGCCACAGACTAGCAGAGCGCCGCCACAGACTAGCAGAGCGCCACCACAGACTAGCAGAGCGCCACCACAGACTAGCAGAGCGCATCCATAGACTAGCAGAGCGCCGCCACAGACTAGCAGAGCACCGCCACAGATTAGCAGAGCGCCACCACAGACTAGCAGAGCGCTACCACAGACTAGCAGAGCGCCGGCACAGACTAGCAGAGCGCCACCACATACTAGCAGAGCGCCGCCACAGACTAGCAGAGCGCCACCACAGACTAGCAGAGCGCCGCCACAGCCTAGCAGAGCGCCACCACAGACTAGCAGAGCGCCGCCACAGACTAGCAGAGCGCCACCACAGACTAGCAGAGCGCCGCCACAGACTAGCAGAGCGCCACCACAGAGCAGAGCGCCACCACAGACTAGCAGAGCGCCACCACAGAGCAGAGCGCCACCACAGACTAGCAGAGCGCCACCACAGAGCAGAACGCCGCCACAATCTAGCAGAGCGCCACCACAGACTAGCAGAGCGCCGCCACAGACCAGCAGAGCGCCACCACAGACTAGCAGAGCGCCGCCACATACTGGCAGAGCGCCGCCACAGAGCAGAGCGCAGCCACAGACTAGCAGAGCGCCACCACAGACTGGCAGAGTGCCGGCACAGACTAGCAGAGCGCCACCACAGACTAGCAGAGCGCCGCCACAGACTAGCAGAGCGCCACCACAGACTAGCAGAGCGCCACCACAGAGCAGAGCGCCACCACAGACTAGCAGAGCGCCGCCACAGAGCAGAGCGCCACCACAGAGCAGAGCGCCGCCACAGACTAGCAGAGCGCCACCACAGACTAGCAGAGCGCCGCCACAGACTAGCAGAGCGCCACCACAGACTAGCAGAGCGCCACCACAGACTAGCAGAGAGCCGCCACAGACTAGCAGAGCGCCGCCACAGACTAGCAGAACGCCGCCACAGAGCAGAGCGCCGCCACAGACTAGCAGAGCGCCACCACAGACTAGCAGAGCGCCACCACAGAGCAGAGCGGCGCCACAGACTAGCAGAGCGCCGCCACAGACTAGCAGAGCGCCACCACAGACTAGCAGAGCGCCACCACAGGGCAGAGCGCCGCCGCAGACTAGCAGAGCGCCACCACAGACTAGCAGAGCGCCGCCACAGACTAGCAGAGCGCCACCACAGAGCAGAGCGCCGCCACAGAGCAGAGCGCCACCACAGACTAGCAGAGCGCCACCAGAGAGCAGAGCGCCATCACAGACTAGCAGAGCGCCACCACAGACTAGCAGAGCGCCACCACAGATTAGCAGAGCGCCACCACAGAGCAGAGCGCCGCCACAGAGCAGAGCGCCACCACAGACTAGCAGAGCGCCACCACAGAGCAGAGCGCCACCACAGACTAGCAGAGCGCCACCACAGACTAGCAGAGCACCACCACAGACTAGCAGAGCGCCGCCACAAACTAGCAGAGCGCCGCCACAGACTAACAGAGCGCCACCACAGACTAGCAGAGCGCCTCCACAGACTAGCAGAGCGCCTCCACAGAGCAGAGCGCCGCCAGACTAGCAGAGCGCCGCCACAGACTAGCAGAGCGCCAACACAGACTAGCAGAGCGCCACCACAGACTAGCAGAGCGCCGCCACAGACTAGCAGAGCGCCGCCACAGACTAGCAGAGCGCCACCACAGACTAGCAGAGCGCCGCCACAGACTAGCAGAGCGCCGCCACAGACTAGCAGAGCGCCGCCACAGACCAGCAGAGCGCCACTACAGACTAGCAGAGCGCCGCCACAGACTAGCAGAGCGCCATCACAGAGCAGAGCGCCGCCACAGAGCAGAGCGCCGCCACAGAGCAGAGCGCCACCACAGAGCAGAGCGCCGCCACAGACTAGCAGAGCGCCGCCACAGACTAGCAGAGCGCCACCACAGAGCAGAGCGCCGCCACAGAGCAGAGCGCCGCCACATACAAGCAGAGCGCCGCCACAGAGCAGAGCGCCGCCACAGAGCAGAGCGCCGCCACAGACTAGCAGAGCGCCACCACAGAGCAGAGCGCCACCACAGACTAGCAGAGCGCCGCCACAGAGCAGAGCGCCACCACAGACTAGCAGAGCGCCGCCACAGACTAGCAGAGCGCCACCACAGACTAGCAGAGCGCCGCCACAGACTAGCAGAGCGCCGCCACAGACTAGCAGAGCGCCGCCACAGGCTAGCAGAGCGCCGCCACAGACTAGCAGAGCGCCACCACAGACTAGCAGAGCGCCACCACAGACTAGCAGAGCGCCGCCACAGACTAGCAGAGCGCCATCACAGAGCAGAGCGCCACCACAAAGCAGAGCGCCGCCACAGACTAGCAGAGCGCCACCACAGAGCAGAGCGCCGCCACAGAGCAGAGCGCCGCCACATACTAGCAGAGCGCCGCCACAGAGCAGAGCGCCGCCACATACTAGCAGAGCGCCACCACAGAGCAGAGCGCCACCACAGACTAGCAGAGCGCCACCACAGACTAGCAGAACGCCGCCACAGACTAGCAGAGCGCCGCCACAGACTAGCAGAGCGCCACCACAGACTAGCAGAGCGCCGCCACAGACTAGCAGAGCGCCACCACAGAGCAGAGCACCGCCACGGACTAGCAGAGCGACACCACAGAGCAGAGCGCCACCACAGACTAGCAGAGCGCCGCCACAGACTAGCAGAGCGCCACCACAGAGCAGAGCGCCACCACAGACTAGCAGAGCGCCGCCACAGAGCAGAGCGCCACCACAGACTAGCAGAGCGCCGCCACAGACTAGCAGAGCGCCGCCACAGACTAGCAGAGCGCCGCCACAGACTAGCAGAGCGCCACCACAGACTAGCAGAGCGCTACCACAGACTAGCAGAGCGCCGCCACAGACTAGCAGAGCGCCATCACAGAGCAGAGCGCCGCCACAGAGCAGAGCACCACCACAAAGCAGAGCGCCGCCACAGACTAGCAGAGCGCCACCACAGAGCAGAGCGCCGCCACAGAGCAGAGCGCCGCCACAGAGCAGAGCGCCGCCACATACTAGCAGAGCGCCGCCACAGAGCAGAGCGCCGCCACAGACTAGCAGAGCGCCACCACAGAGCAGAGCGCCACCACAGACTAGCAGAGCGCCGCCACAGACTAGCAGAGCGCCGCCACAGACTAGCAGAGCGCCGCCACAGAGCAGAGCGCCATCACATACTAGCAGAGCGCCACCACAGACTAGCAGAGCGCCGCCACATACTAGCAGAGCGCCACCACAGACTAGCAGAGCGCCGCCACAGACTAGCAGAGCGCCACCACAGAGCAGAGCACCGCCACAGACTAGCAGAGCGACACCACAGAGCAGAGCGCCACCACAGACTAGCAGAGCGCCGCCACAGACTAGCAGAGCGCCACCACAGACTAGCAGAGCGCCACCACAGACTAGCAGAGCGCCGCCACAGACTAGCAGAGCGCCACCACAGAGCAGAGCGCCACCACAGACTAGCAGAGCGCCACCACAGACTAGCAGAGCGCCGCCACAGAGCAGAGCGCCACCACAGACTAGCAGAGCGCCACCACAGACTAGCAGAGCGCCACCACAGACTAGCAGAGCGCCACCACAGAGCAGAGCGCCACCACAGACTAGCAGAGCGCCGCCACAGACTAGCAGAGCGCCACCACAGACTAGCAGAGCGCCACCACAGACTAGTAGAGCGCCACCACAGACTAGCAGAGCCCCGCCACAGACTAGCAGAGCGCCACCACAGAGCAGAGCGCCACCACAGACTATCAAAGCGCCACCACAGAGCAGAGCGCCACCACAGACTAGCAGAGCGCCACCACAGAGCAGAGCGCCACCACAGAGCAGAGCGCCACCACAGACTAGCAGAGCGTCGCCACAGACTAGCAGAGCGCCGCCACAGACTAGCAGAGCGCCGCCACAGACTAGCAGAGCGCCACCACAGAGCAGAGCGCCACCACAGACTAGCAGAGCGCCACCACAGACTAGCAGAGCGCCACCACAGACTAGCAGAGCCCCGCCACAGAGCAGAGCACCGCCACAGACTAGCAGAGCGACACCACAGAGCAGAGCACCGCCACAGACTAGCAGAGCGCCGCCACAGAGCAGAGCGAAACCACAGACTAGCAGAGCGCCACCACAGAGCAGAGCGCCGCCACAGACTAGCAGAGCGCCGCCACAGACTAGCAGAGCGCCACCACAGAGCAGAGCGCCGCCACAGAGCAGAGCGCCACCACAGACTAGCAGAGCACCGCCACAGAGCAGAGCGCCACCACAGACTAGCAGAGCGCCACCACAGAGCAGAGCGCCACCACAGACTAGCAGAGCGCATCCACAGACTAGCAGAGCGCCGCCACAGAGCAGAGCGCCGCCACAGAGCAGAGCGCCGCCACAGACTAGCAGAGCGCCACCACAGAGCAGAGCGCCACCACAGACTAGCAGAGCGCCGCCACAGAGCAGAGCGCCACCACGGACTAGCAGAGCGCCGCCACAGACTAGCAGAGCGCCACCACAGACTAGCAGAGCGCCGCCACAGACTAGCAGAGCGCCGCCACAGACTAGCAGAGCGCCACCACAGACTAGCAGAGCGCCGCCACAGACTAGCAGAGCGCCATCACAGACTACCAGAGCGCCGCCACAGACTAGCAGAGCGCCGCCACAGAGCAGAGCGCCATCACAGACTAGCAGAGCGCCGCCACAGACTAGCAGAGCGCCACCACAGACTAGCAGAGCGCCACCACAGACTAGCAGAGCGCCGCCACAGACTAGCAGAGCGCCACCACAGAGCAGAGCACCACCACAGACTAGCAGAGCGCCATCACAGACTAGCAGAGCGCCACCACAGACTAGCAGAGCGCCACCACAGACTAGCAGAGCGCCGCCACAGACTAGCAGAGCGCCACCACAGACTAGCAGAGCGCCACCACAGACTAGCAGAGCGCCGCCACAGACTAGCAGAGCGCCACCACAGAGCAGAGCGCCACCACAGACTAGCAGAGCGCCACCACAGACTAGCAGAGCGCCGCCACAGAGCAGAGCGCCACCACAGACTAGCAGAGCGCCACCACAGACTAGCAGAGCGCCACCACAGAGCAGAGCGCCACCACAGACTAGCAGAGCGCCGCCACAGACTAGCAGAGCGCCACCACAGACTAGCAGAGCGCCGCCACATACTAGCAGAGCGCCACCACAGACTAGCAGAGCGCCGCCACAGACTAGCAGAGCGCCACCACAGAGCAGAGCGCCACCACAGACTATCAGAGCGCCACCACAGAGCAGAGCGCCGCCACAGACTAGCAGAGCGCCACCACAGAGCAGAGCGCCACCACAGACTAGCAGAGCGCCGCCACAGACTAGCAGAGCGCCACCACAGAGCAGAGCACCACCACAGACTAGTAGAGCGCCACCACAGACTAGCAGAGCGCCACCACAGACTAGCAGAGCACCACCACAGACTAGCAGAGCGCCGCCACAGACTAGCAGAGCGCCACCACAGACTAGCAGAGCGCCACCACAGACTAGCAGAGCGCCGCCACAGACTAGCAGAGCGCCACCACAGAGCAGAGCGCCACCACAGACTAGCAGAGCGCCACCACAGAGCAGAGCGCCACCACAGACTAGCAGAGCGCCGCCACAGACTAGCAGAGCGCCACCACAGACTAGCAGAGCGCCACCACAGACTAGCAGAGCGCCACCACAGACTAGCAGAGCACCGCCACAGACCAGCAGAGCGACACCACAGAGCAGAGCGCCGCCACAGACTAGCAGAGCCCCGCCACAGACTAGCAGAGCGCCGCCACAGAGCAGAGCGCCACCACAGACTAGCAGAGCGCCACCACAGAGCAGAGCGCCGCCACAGACTAGCAGAGCGCCGCCACAGACTAGCAGAGCCCCGCCACAGACTAGCAGAGCGCCACCACAGAGCAGAGCGCCACCACAGACTAGCAGAGCGCCACCACAGACTAGCAGAGCGCATCCACAGACTAGCAGAGCACCGCCACAGAGCAGAGCGCCACCACATACTAGCAGAGCGCCGCCACAGACTAGCAGAGCGCCGCCACAGAGCAGAGCGCCACCACAGACTAGCAGAGCCCCGTCACAGACTAGCAGAGCGCCGCCACAGAGCAGAGCGCCACCACAGACTAGCAGAGCGCCACCACAGACTAGCAGAGCGCCACCACAGAGCAGAGCGCCGCCACAGACTAGCAGAGCGCCGCCACAGACTAGCAGAGCGCCACCACAGAGCAGAGCGCCGCCACAGACTAGCAGAGCGCCACCACAGACTAGCAGAGCCCCGCCACAGACTAGCAGAGCCACAGACTAGCAGAGCCCCGCCACAGACTAGCAGAGCGCCGCCACAGAGCAGAGCGCCACCACAGAGCAGAGCGCCGCCACAGACTAGCAGAGCGCCACCACAGACTAGCAGAGCGCCACCACAGACTAGCAGAGCGCCGCCACAGAGCAGAGCGCCACCACAGACTAGCAGAGCGCCGCCACAGACTAGCAGAGCGCCGCCACAGACTAGCAGAGCGCCGCCACAGACTAGCAGAGCGCCGCCACAGACTAGCAGAGCGCCGCCACAGACTAGCAGAGCGCCGCCACAGACTAGCAGAGCGCCGCCACAGACTAGCAGAGCGCCGCCACAGACTAGCAGAGCGCCGCCACAGACTAGCAGAGCGCCGCCACAGACTAGCAGAGCGCCGCCACAGACTAGCAGAGCGCCACCACAGACTAGCAGAGCGCCACCACAGACTAGCAGAGCGCCGCCACAGACTAGCAGAGCGCCGCCACAGACTAGCAGAGCGCCGCCACAGACTAGCAGAGCGCCACCACAGACTAGCAGAGCGCCACCACAGACTTGCAGAGCGCCCCCACAGACTAGCAGAGCGCCACCACAGACTAGCAGAGCGCCCCCAC
>JAXIVJ010011195.1:32500-44334 GCA_036785665.1 Chirona hameri
ACATCTGTGACAGACGTGACAGCTGTGACGTGACAGCTGTGACAGGTGTGACGGCAGTATAACAGCTGTGACAGACGTGACAGCTATGACGTGACAGCTGTGACAGGTGTGACGGCAGTATGACAGCTGTGACAGACGTGACGTGACAGCTGTGACAGGTGTGACGGCAGTATGACAGCTGTGACAGACGTGACAGCTGTGGCGTGACAGCTGTGACAGACGTGACGGCAGTATGACAGCTGTGACAGACGTGACAGCTATGACGTGACAGCTGTGACAGGTGTGACGGCAGTATAACATCTGTGACATACGTGACAGCTGTGACGTGACAGCTGTGACAGGTGTGACGACAGATGACAGCTGTGACAGACGTGAGTGATGACCACTGTGTCAGCCGTACCTTGATGTCAGTGCAGAGCACCTCCATGCGGTCAGCCTTGGTGACGAGCCCGCCATCTCCGGTGAGCGTGATGCCAACAAAGGCCACCAGCGTGTTGGTGCCGCCCGCGAACAGGAGACGGCGCGCCAGCTCCTTACACTGGCGCGACAGCAGCCGCGTGGACGGGCTCACCAGGCTGCTGACCAGCTGCCGGGTCACCCATCGCACCTGGCACAGGAATACAGGGTCACCCATCCCACCTGACACACGGAGACACAGGGTCACCCATCGCACCTGACACAGGATCACCCATCGCACCTGACACACGGAGACACAGGGTCGCCCATCGCACCTGACACAGGGAGACACAGGGTCGCCCATCGCACCTGACATACGGAGACACAGGGTCACCCATCGCACCTGACACAGGGTCACCCAACGCACCTGACACACGGAGACACAGGGTCACCCATCGCACCTGACACAGGATCACCCATCGCACCTGACACACGGAGACACAAGGTCGCCCATCGCACCTGACACAGGGAGACACAGGGTCACCCATCGCACCTGACACACGGAGACACAGGGTCACCCATCGCACCTGACACAGGAATACAGGGTCACCCATCCCACCTGACACACGGAGACACAGGGTCGCCCATCGCACCTGACACACGGAGGCACAGGGTCACCCATCGCACCTGACACACGGAGACACAGGGTCACCCATCGCACCTGACACAGGGAGACACAGTGCCATCCATCGCACCTGACACAGGAATACAGGGTCACCCATCGCACCTGGCACACGGAGACACAGGGTCACCCATCGCACCTGACACAGGAATACAGGGTCACCCATCGCACCTGACACAGGAATACAGGGTCACCCATCGCACCTGGCACACGGAGACACAGGGTCACCCATCGCACCTGGCACACGGAGACACAGGGTCACCCATCGCACCTGACACAGGAATACAGGGTCACCCATCGCACCTGACACAGGAATACAGGGTCACCCATCGCACCTGGCACACGGAGACACAGGGTCACCCATCGCACCTGACACAGGAATACAGGGTCACACATCCCACCTGACACACGGAGGCACAGGGTCACCCATTGCACCTGACACAGGGTCACCCATCGCACCTGACACACGGAGACACAGGGTCGCCCATCGCACCTGACACACGGAGACACAGGGCCACCCATCGCACCTGACACAAGAAGACACAGGGTTACCCATCGCACCTGACACACGGAGACACAGGGTCACCCATCGCACCTGACACAGGGAGACACAGGGTCACCCATCGCACCTGACACAAGAAGACACAGGGTCACCCATTGCACCTGACATACGGAGACACAGGGTCACCCATCGCACCTGACACAGGGAGACACAGGGTCACCCATCCCACCTGACACACAGAGACACAGGGTCACCCATCGCATCTGACACACAGAGACACAGGGTCACCCATCGCACCTGACACAGGAATACAGGGTCACCCATCCCACCTGACACACGGAGGCACAGGGTCACCCATTGCACCTGACATACGGAGACACAGGGTCACCCATCGCACCTGACACAGGGAGACACAAGGTCACCCATTGCACCTGACACAGGGAGACACAGTGCCATCCATCGCACCTGACACACGGAGACACAGGGTCACCCATCGCACCTGACACACGGAGGCACAGGGTCAGTCCCGGGTCATCCATCAGGGCCGAGCCAGTCGAGTGGACGTTACGAGGGACGGTGGATTGCTGGCCGTCACAAATGCTGGGGTGGTCAAAGTTACTGGCCAATATCGTAGTGGCTAGCTGGCTAATACCGTATTTGGAAACTAGGGACGGGAGAAGTAGTCGATAAGTCGACTTTACTGTGACTTCCGTCTCAGAGACAGGACACCAAAAGTAAGCGGCGGAGAAGATAGGCTATCAGTGAGCCACTGCGGAGAAGTACAGTGTATCATTGAATGACGCCATTGGACAAGGCAGATACTACTAAGACGGCGGCAGGACCTAATGTGACGAGTTCAGAGTTAACCCTCGCCCTACGGGGACCTTTTTCACCTTCGCCCTAGGGGGAGGGGGGGGGAGGGCTGACAACCCCCCTGTTAGCATCCACACCAAGCAACTTAGAGCAATGCGGTAAGGACCACCATGTTGCCCGTCATGAGAGGAATCTAACAGTATGCGATTTTTGTATTTGAGGTCAACGGGTGACCTTCCAGGTCAAGTGAATGACCTAAGATCGACCAAGTCCAAAAATAGCGTTTGTAAAGGGCGCTTTGTATAACTTCCGAACGGAGGGAGATAGACACCGTAAAAAGTAGCGCGATGCCTGTCATAAGGACAATCCAAAGGCATCCCATTTTGAGCATCTAGGTCAACTGGTGACCTTTGGGGTCAGGTTAATGGCCCTTTGGGTTCTGACATGACCTTGACGAAAAGGTCACATAGGTCACGATCTAAAAGTCGTATACACTTACAGTTTTCGTATACACGTATACACACAAGTTTTTTATAGGATACGTATAATTGTTGTAAACTCAGCTAATTAAAATTTCAGCAAGATGCCCCACATGCGTAAAAAGTTGTTCAAGAAAAACCTCATGGGTGGCGGGGGGCTGTCAGGCCCCCCCCCCCCCCGTAGGGCGACGGTTAAGGACCCAACACTGAGCCACCAGAAGACAACGTCCGTACACCCCAGCAACTGACGTATGATTGAAGCGTTGTTGCAGTGCTCAGTCATCCAGCCAGCCGGATATCTTACCTGTTGCCTCAGGGCTGCCGTCCAGGCGACGCCGGGATGCGGCGCGGCCGTGGGCGGCGGCGGGGGCGGGCGCAGGAGCACGCAGCGGTCGGCGGGCCGGCGGCCGAGCGGCGGACCTCGCGCACCAGTCCGAGAGCACCGGTCACCGTCCGTCAACAGACGGTGCACGAGCTTGTCGCGGGTGATCCTCAGCACATAGTCGTTCAACTTGGCGTAGAGGAACTGGCCGAGCAGCATGCCCTTCATCTTAGGCCGGACGAGGCGTCAACGGATCGGAGAGAGAGAGAGGCAGGAGAGAGCGCCTGGAACGGCGGCGACATCGGGTCAGACTCAGTATGGCTCCATCCTCAGCAACAGGATACAGCGCTGTAATCCATCACGGCTGTGAAGATAGGCTGCTGAAGGTGGCGAGCTGTCGACACAGCCGGAACATTGCTCCTCCCCCCCCCCCCCCCCCCCCCGATAGACGGAGTGCAGCCGGCCTCAGTCGTCACAGAGCAGCCCCAGTTCAACACAGCCGACCTCAGTCGTCACAGAGCAGCACCAGTGGAACACAGCCAGCCTCAGTCGTCACAGAGCAGCCCCAGTGGAACACAGCCGGCCTCAGTCGCCACAGAGCAGCCCCAGTGGAACACAGCCGACCTCAGTCGTCACAGAGCAGCCCCAGTGGAACACAGCCGGCCTCAGTCGTCACAGAGCAGCCCCAGTGGAACACAGCCGACCTCATTCGTCACAGAGCAGCCCCAGTGGAACACAGCCGGCCTCAGTCGTCACAGAGCAGCCCCAGTGGAACACAGCCGACCTCAGTCGTCACAGAGCAGCCCCAGTGGAACACAGCCGGCCTCAGTCGTCACAGAGCAGCCCCAGTGGAACACAGCCGACCTCAGTCGTCACAGAGCAGCCCCAGTGGAACACAGCCGGCCTCAGTCGTCACAGAGCAGCCCCAGTGGAACACAGCCGACCTCAGTCGTCACAGAGCAGCCCCAGTGGAACACAGCCGGCCTCAGTCGTCACAGAGCAGCCCCAGTGGAACACAGCCGACCTCAGTCGTCACAGAGCAGCCCCAGTGGAACACAGCCGGCCTCAGTCGTCACAGAGCAGCCCCAGTGGAACACAGCCGACCTCAGTCGTCACAGAGCAGCCCCAGTGGAACACAGCCGGCCTCAGTCGTCACAGAGCAGCCCCAGTGGAACACAGCCGACCTCAGTCGTCACAGAGCAGCCCCAGTGGAACACAGCCGGCCTCAGTCGTCACAGAGCAGCCCCAGTGGAACACAGCCGACCTCAGTCGTCACAGAGCAGCCGACATAGAGTGCAGCCGACCTCAGTCGTCACAGAGCAGCCCCAGTGGAACACAGCCGGCCTCAGTCGTCACAGAGCAGCCCCAGTGGAACACAGCCGACCTCAGTCGTCACAGAGCAGCCGACATAGAGTGCAGCCGACCTCAGTCGTCACAGAGCAGCCCCAGTGGAACACAGCCGACCTCAGTCGTCACAGAGCAGCCGACATAGAGTGCAGCCGACCTCGGTCGTCACAGAGCAGCCGACATAGAGTGCAGCCGACCTCGGTCGTCACAGAGCAGCCGACATAGAGTGCAGCCGACCTCAGTCGTCACAGAGCAGCAGCACAGCCGGCCGTGACGCACCACACAAGGCCACAGCTAGGCAACAAACACAGCTGAACAGCACAGCACAGTAGGAACAGCACAGTAGGAACAGCACAGTAGGAACAGCACAGTAGGAACAGCACAGTAGGAACAGCACAGTAGGAACAGCACAGTAGGAACATCACAGTAGGAACATCACAGTAGGAACAGCACAGTAGGAACAGCACAGTAGGAACAGCACAGTAGGAACAGCACAGTAGGAACAGCACAGTAGGAACAGCACAGTAGGAACAGCACAGTAGGAACAGCACAGTAGGAACAACACAGTAGGAACAGCACAGTAGGAACAGCACAATATGAACAGCACAGTAGGAACATCACAGTAGGAACAGCACAGTATGAACAGCACAGTAGGAACAGCACAGTAAGAACAGCACAGTAGGAACAACACAGTAGGAGCATCACAGTAGGAACAGCACAAGGAACAGCACAGTAGGAACATCACAGTATGAGCAGCACAGTATGAACAGCACAGTAGGAGCAGCACAGTAGGAACAGCACAGTAGGAACAGCACAGTAGGAACATCACAGTAAGAACAGCACAGTAGGAACAGCACAGTATGAACATCACAGTAGGAACAGCACAGTAGGAACAGCACAGTATGAACAGTACAGTATGAACAGCACAGTAGGAACAGCACAGTAAGAACAGCACAGTAGGAACAGCACAGTAGAACCAACACAGTAGGAACAGCACAGTAGGAACAGCACAGTAGGAACAGCACAGTAGGAACAGCACAGTAGGAACAGCACAGTAGGAACAGCACAGTAGGAACAGCACAGTAGGAACAGCACAGTAGGAACAGCACAGTAGGAACAGCACAGTAGGAACAGCACAGTAGGAACAGCACAATAGGAACAGCACAGTAGGAACAGTACAGTAGGAACAGCACAGTAGGAACAGCACAGTAGGAACAGCACAGTAGGATGAGTCAAGTGGCGACGTATGTCCACCGGAATGTTTTAGTTGGGGTAAAAAGGCCCAATGTCTGTTGCTTCCCATTTTGTTCTAAACATTGATATGTGGGAACGTGGCGTTGAATAAACTGAACACGATGAGCATGGCCTGGGATAACTGCATACTCCAAAAGTTATGATGATACAGCGGATCACTAAATATGTTATTTACATCCATGACAAGACACTTTACACGAGCAAATACATACAAAGCGCAGTTAATTATATTTAGCGTCAGATAGCGTTACGGTATCATCGAGAGAACCAATACTCGAGATTAAATACCAAAGGTCACTTCAGCGGATATCAATAGCGACAACTACGCGATCCCAGCAATGAAGGCCCAGGTAGACCGAAGATTCTATTGAGAAACGGTGCGGATGCACACATTGTACACTGAAATGAAATTCAGATTGTCTTAAGCCAACGACACCATTGTTCATGTTAACCCACGCTTGACCAATGGCAGGGGTCTCAGCAGAACACCATTGACTGGGGGGGAGGGGCAAATATTATTGCCACCCCCCCCCCCTAGTTATCTCCGGAACCAATGATCGCAGCGAGACGCGCAACGCGGCATTCGAAAACTCTCAATGGGACGCATCTAAGGCATCCTAGAAATGTTTGAATTGAAGTAAAATATCAGGTGAGCTAAAATGAGATTGTTGGCAAAGGTCAAGGTCAAAGTCAGGTCACAAAAGATCACTATGCGCAGGAGATTTTCGAAAGTCATGCAACAGATGTTTTATGGGCTATTTTACATGTATAAATCGATAGTGATGGTCATTTTAACATCTTGCCTCAATTAAGTGAAGTTAGTGTCAAGCTTAGGTCAAGTTGGCTGTATTGGGATCATCGAAGGCCAGCGGACCTGACGGTATCACCATATCGATGATGAGAATGACGTTCCGGGTTGTGGGCCCGCACATACTACATATTATTAACAGCTGTATCGCAAACTGTGCACTACCCCCAGCCTGGAGAACGGCCACGGTAATCCCACTGCACAAGGGAGGGGATGCCACCGATCCCAATAATTACCGGCCCGTCTCGATACTGTCGGTCGTAGAGAAGCTTTGCGAGCGTGTGGTGTGCACCCAACTAATGGAATACCTGCTTAGTCATAGTATTCTATGTGATGAACAGTATGGTTTCCGCCCCCGCCAATCCACGGAGGCGGCCCTGCTCGATGCTGTCACGTATGCCACTAGCAACATTGACAGAGGACGCGTGACGTCACTTGTCACTGCAGACACATCCAAAGCTTTTGACAGCGTCGAGCATGGCCGTCTCCTGGAGAAGCTGGGGTGGTACGGGATCGACCAGCGCTGGTTCCGTGCCTGGCTCAGCGGGAGAACCCAGACCATCAGAGGCGGATCATCACGTGAGCTGCCAGTGTTACATGGTGTCGTACAGGGCTCCATACTGGGCCCGGTACTATTCCTCCTGTTCACCAAAGACTTGCCTCAGCACATTCCGCATGGGAAGATGGTGACGTATGCGGATGATGTCCAGTTCTTGGAATCGGATTTCCCTGGCAACTTTCATGATTTTAAAAACGCGCATCGAAATCAATCTGGCTATCGCGATGGGATGGTATACTCAGAACAGACCCAAGACAAACCCGTCAAAAACTGAAATGATTATCCTCAAATCACGACGACAGAACAGTCCTGAATTCTCTGTTTTCATCGGTGATTCCGAAATCACTCCAGCTCCGTTTGTCAGGATACTGGGCGTCACCATAGATGCATCGTTAGCGTGGAAAAAAACATATATCGACTGTCGTGCAGCGGTGCTACTGCACGCTTATCGCTCTGGCCAGGATGCAGCGCCGTGTACCGCGCGATGTGAAGAGGCTGCTGGTGGAGGCGCTAGTATTCCCCTATATACGCTACTGTTTGGCTGTGTGGGGCGGCTGCACGTCTACCCAACTAAAACGCATTCAGAAGTGTGTCAACTTCGGTGCCCGAATTGTTATGGACCTTGCGTACCGAGATCGAGTATCGGCGGCCCTAAAAGAGCTCTGTTGGCTCAGAATAGAAACGCTAATAGCCGAGCACGGCATGCATATTATATACAAGCTCATCCATGACACAAACGCACCAGTGTCAATCTGCCGACTCCTGGCCGACCGCTCCGAGGTATCTTGTCGCACCACTCGAGCGACACAAAACCGAGAGCTGGAAGTTGCCAGAGTCAAAACGGAGTTTGCGCGGCGCCCCTTTCTGTGTCGTGCGACGCGGGCATGGAATCAGCTGCCGGTGACTGTCAGGCGTTCTCCAAGTTGTATAATTTTTAAAGCGAACGTAGGTGAAGCCATGTAATTTAACTTTGAAATGAGTGTGATATGCGATGAGTATGTTTTAATGCAAGCTTTTTACTGAGCTGTAAATGACGTGGATCACTGAAAAACCATGCAATGGATGTATCCGAAATATATGATGATGAAGATGATGATGATTAAGTTCAGGTCACATATGGTAAAAATTTGAAATTGAAAGATATCAATACAAAGGCATGTTTATAGACCAGTTTTGTCTCAGAAATACAGTGCTGGCATTTATTTGTCTGTATATGATTTTTGTTTATTTTGTTGCCATTTTTCCGTTTTTATTTTAATTTTTGGGGTAAAAAACACTATTTTCACAAATTCGAGATAGCCATTTTATAGCCTTTGCGATTTTCTGTCTTTTGACGTTTTTGTATTGCATTTTGCTAAAAAAAAAGTGCCCTTTGTACGGCCTGTTAAAGTGTAGCTGATTTGATCGTAAAACTCGTGTGTAGTGACGTCACTAAATTTGTACCGTAAGTGGGCCCTGTGCCTGTGGTTGTTGACTCAATAAATTTGCTATATGGAGCATTCAGGACAGATCGACCAACACAATTTCTAAATAACACCCTATATCTCAGATTTCGATAAAACTATGTCTTGGGGGTTATCTGGCCGGAGATTCACGCTGTAACATTTGCTGCTTCGTCCTTCAGATAGTTTTCGAGTTACAGCCCCGGGCAACTTCTGCAATGTCGTGCAAAGCTCTAATTTTCAGCGGGCAATATCTCCCATCTCAATCATGCTAGTCATACAAACATATATATCATCAGAATCACCATGAACATAGGTTAATATGATATAAATATTTTTTGAAAATGCAAACTTTTGGAATTTCAACACGTGATAGTAAATCACGTGATTATATAATGTGGCCATTTAAAATTCGGAATTTTTCCCATGCCAGAATCGACTTCGATACATAATTCTTCAATGGTAAAAAAAAATTGGAGATGTTTTTTCTCAAAATATTGTATTTATAATTTTGTATTAGGAAAAATAATGGTCTTTGGTAATAACTTTGCACGTAATTGTGCTAGAGCTCGAATCAACGGCACTATACTTATCTCGTCGATCTGATTTCCATTAACAGAATCACCATGAACCATATATTAATATGATATAAACAGTTTTGGAAATTTCCAAAATTTTGGAATTTTAACACGTGATATTAGGTAAGATCACATGATTTTATAATGTGGCCATTTAAAATTCGGAATTTTCCATGCCAGAATCGACTTCGATATATGTCTTCAGTGATACAAAAAAATTGGAGATATGTTTTTCTCGTTTTCTTTTTATTTGGAAAAATCATGGTCATGTAATACATTTGTATACAGTAATACATTTGCACGTAATTGTGCTAGATAGAAAGCTCAATTCAACGGCACTATGTTTATCTCGTCGATCTGATTTCAATTATATATATATATATATATATATATATATATATATATATATATATATATATTATATATATATATATATATATATATATATATATATATATATATATATATATATATATATATATATATATATATATATATATGTATATATATATATATATATATATATATATATATATATATATATATATATATATATATATATATATATATATATATATATATATATATATATATATATATATATATATATAGTATGTATGTATGTATGTATGTATGTATGTATGTATGTATGTATGTATGTATGTATGTATGTATGTATGTATGTATGTATGTATGTATGTATGTATGTATGTATGTATGTATGTATGTATGTATGTATGTATGTATGTATGTATGTATGTATGTATGTATGTATGTATGTATGTATGTATGTATGTATGTATGTATGTATGTATGTATGTATGTATGTATGTATGTATGTATGTATGTATGTATGTATGTATGTATGTATGTATGTATGTATGTATGTATGTATGTATGTATGTATGTATGTATGTATGTATGTATGTATGTATGTATGTATGTATGTATGTATGTATGTATGTATGTATGTATGTATGTATGTATGTATGTATGTATGTATGTATGTATGTATGTATGTATGTATGTATGTATGTATGTATGTATGTATGTATGTATGTATGTATGTATGTATGTATGTATGTATGTATGTATGTATGTATGTATGTATGTATGTATGTATGTATGTATGTATGTATGTATGTATGTATGTATGTATGTATGTATGTATGTATGTATGTATGTATGTATGTATGTATGTATGTATGTATGTATGTATGTATGTATGTATGTATGTATGTATGTATGTATGTATGTATGTATGTATGTATGTATGTATGTATGTATGTATGTATGTATGTATGTATGTATGTATGTATGTATGTATGTATGTATGTATGTATGTATGTATGTATGTATGTATGTATGTATGTATGTATGTATGTATGTATGTATGTATGTATGTATGTACATGCATGCATGCATGCATGCATGCATGCATGCATGCATGCATGCATGCATGCATGTATGTATGTATGTATGTATGTATGTATGTATGTATGTATGTATGTATGTATGTATGTATGTATGTATGTATGTATGTATGTATGTATGTATGTATGTATGTATGTATGTATGTATGTATGTATGTATGTATGTATGTATGTATGTATGTATGTATGTATGTATGTATGTATGTATGTATGTATGTATGTATGTATGTATGTATGTATGTATGTATGTATGTATGTATGTATGTATGTATGTATGTATGTATGTATGTATGTATGTATGTATGTATGTATGTATGTATGTATGTATGTATGTATGTATGTATGTATGTATGTATGTATGTATGTATGTATGTATGTATGTATGTATGTATGTATGTATGTATGTATGTATGTATGTATGTATGTATGTATGTATGTATGTATGTATGTATGTATGTATGTATGTATGTATGTATGTATGTATGTATGTATGTATGTATGTATGTATGTATGTATGTATGTATGTATGTATGTATGTATGTATGTATGTATGTATGTATGTATGTATGTATGTATGTATGTATGTATGTATGTATGTATGTATGTATGTATGTATGTATGTATGTATGTATGTATGTATGTATGTAATGTATGTATGTATGTATGTATGTATGTATGTATGTATGTATGTATGTATGTATGTATGTATGTATGTATGTATGTAGTGTATGTATGTATGTATGTATGTATGTATGTATGTATGTATGTATGTATGTATGTATGTATGTATGTATGTATGTATGTATGTATGTATGTATGTATGATGTATGTATGTATGTATGTATGTATGTATGTATGTATGTATGTATGTATGTATGTATGTATGTATGTATGTATGTATGTATGTATGTATGTATGTATGTATGTGTGTGTGTGTGTGTGTGTGTGTATGTATGTATGTATGTATGTATGTATGTATGTATGTATGTATGTATGTATGTATGTATGTATGTATGTATGTATGTATGTATGTATGTATGTATGTATGTATGTATGTATGTATGTATGTATGTATGTATGTATGTATGTATGTATGTATGTATGTATGTATGTATGTATGTATGTATGTATGTATGTATGTATGTATGTATGTATGTATGTATGTATGTATGTATGTATGTATGTATGTATGTATGTATGTATGTATGTATGTATGTAT
>JAXIVJ010011196.1:0-44332 GCA_036785665.1 Chirona hameri
GACAGCGTATTGAAGGCGGTAGCACAAGATGGTGCTCAGTTGTATAGCATAAATTGTGTAGTTCACGCTATCATTGACAGATGAAGTTAGAGCACAGCACTAAAGCAATGGGTGTAAAGCGCAATTTATAATACCTTTAAAGGGACACTCCCACCTTCCCAAAAGTTGTCAAATGTACGCCGCTTGTGGTGCAAAATATGAAGTAATTGCTGCCGAACATGATTATGACATTTGTTTCTCGCAAACAGTGCTCAATTTCATAAAAAGTTAAGTTTTAATATTTGGGTTGATGACGTCACATTGAGCTCTATAGAGTTATACAGACATCCTTTACGTTGCCAAAGTATGGCACAATTATTTAGAGACAATTCTGGCGCTTTGAATACAAAACAAACCAACTATCAAACCATTTGAAACACGCAAATATCTCCAAGTATAACCTTAAAACAAGTCGACCATCACCATTTGGTAAAGAGGGTGACGTCATCGGTTTTAGACCCCTATTCAAATACACGTGGGGTTTATTCGTTACAATTGTCAAGATCAAGCTCGAATTTCTTTTTTATTATACCTATGTGGTTGTTTTGACTGCTACCCTACTTAATTTCAATGCAAATCCAACAAGATGGCTATCTCAACTCAAAACTGATGTTAAGGTGGGAGTGTCCCTTTAAGCAAGGAGAAGTATGTTGCATTGTGCTAAATTTTCGTCGGGTGTCTGCGAGCGTGACACATTGTGTTTGTACCATCGAAGGCCATTGGTGTTAACACGTATATCGAGCCAGTGCCGCTGTCGGCCACTTCTTTGAACCGGGTGCAGACAATCTTCAAGCAGGACCTCTGGACAACATGTGACGAATATAGAATAGTCAGTTTTAAAACGGCGTATTTAACGCACCGACTTCTTCCCGCGGCTGCATAGACACGTTTGGCTGAAGCTCCAAGCTATTTGAACTGTTCGGGCGCATAACGGATCAGCGAAGTGCAGGGTTTCCGTCAAACGTGTACGCAGCCCGAGTCACACTCCCGTTCATCAACACAATCCAACACCTGCACATAAGCCAGTGCTCCTCCCCTGCCCTGACCGCCAGGCAATGCATATTCATACGGTGTCGAATGGAAGCGGTGCGAACTGCTCGTGGCAGTGGGGCGGGCAGCGGACGTACGAACAGCGAACAGTAACACAGGAGGGCTGAACAGACAGTTATGTGCACAACACGGCCAGCAGCAGCACGGCGCAGATGGGACGCACACCGACGGCATGGTACGCACACGGCCCAGCAGCACGGGCGCAGATGGTACGCACACGGCCCAGCAGCACGGGCGCAGATGGTACGCACACGGCCCAGCAGCACGGGCGCAGATGGTACGCACACGGCCCAGCAGCACGGGCGCAGATGGTACGCACACGGCCCAGCAGCACGGCCAGCGCAGATGGTACGCACACGGCCCAGCAGCACGGCGCAGATGGTACGCACACGGCCCAGCAGCACGGGCGCAGATGGTACGCACACGGCCCAGCAGCACGGGCGCAGATGGTACGCACACGGCCCAGCAGCACGGGCGCAGATGGTACGCACACGGCCCAGCAGCACGGTGCAGATGGTACGCACACGGCCCAGCAGCACGGCGCAGATGGTACGCACACGGCCCAGCAGCACGGTGCAGATGGTACGCACACGGCCCAGCAGCACGGCGCAGATGGTACGCACACGGCCCAGTAGCACGGTCGCAGATGGTACGCACACGGCCCAGCAGCACGGCGCAGATGGTACGCACACGGCCCAGCAGCACGGGCCGCAGATGGTACGCACACGGCCCAGCAGCACGGCCAGCGCAGATGGTACGCACACGGCCCAGCAGCACGGCGCAGATGGTACGCACACGGCCCAGCAGCACGGGCGCAGATGGTACGCACACGGCCCAGCAGCACGGCCAGCGCAGATGGTACGCACACGGCCCAGCAGCACGGGCGCAGATGGTACGCACACGGCCCAGCAGCACGGCCAGCGCAGATGGTACGCACACGGCCCAGCAGCACGGCCAGCGCAGATGGTACGCACACGGCCCAGCAGCACGGCCAGCGCAGATGGTACGCACACGGCCCAGCAGCACGGCCAGCGCAGATGGTACGCACACGGCCCAGCAGCACGGCCAGCGCAGATGGTACGCACACGGCCCAGCAGCACGGCCAGCGCAGATGGTACGCACACGGCCCAGCAGCACGGCCAGGCAGATGGTACGCACACGGCCCAGCAGCACGGCCAGCGCAGATGGTACGCACACGGCCCAGCAGCACGGCCAGCGCAGATGGTACGCACACGGCCCAGCAGCACGGCCAGCGCAGATGGTACGCACACGGCCCAGCAGCACGGCCAGCGCAGATGGTACGCACACGGCCCAGCAGCACGGCCAGCGCAGATGGTACGCACACGGCCCAGCAGCACGGCCAGCGCAGATGGTACGCACACGGCCCAGCAGCACGGCCAGCGCAGATGGTACGCACACGGCCCAGCAGCACGGCGCAGATGGTACGCACACGGCCCAGCAGCACGGCCAGCGCAGATGGTACGCACACGGCCCAGTAGCACGGTGCAGATGGTACGCACACGGCCCAGCAGCACGGCCAGCGCAGATGGTACGCACACGGCCCAGCAGCACGGCCAGCGCAGATGGTACGCACACGGCCCAGCAGCACGGGCGCAGATGGTACGCACACGGCCCAGCAGCACGGCCAGCGCAGATGGTACGCACACCGACGGCATGGTACGCACACACATGGCATGGTACGCACACCGAGTCACCGACAAGTGACAAACTGTGCAACTTGACATCGTATTTACAAACGATTGCCTCCCTGTGACCGTTTGGTGTTAACGGTTTCAAAGGTAAATTGTTGAGATCCTGGCCAGGGTCTCATACATTCGCAAATGTGCGTGCTTTGCATAATTTGTATTATCTCTGGAGGTGCAACAAACTGAAGTTTGTGAAATGTAAATATTCCGATAGCTGATGCGTCCTCGGCAAAGAAGAGCATGTGGTGCAAACCGGGAGAATTTCGACGGTATGCATTTAAGACCTGCTGTACTGCGGGTGAGGTCTAGTGCATGCTAATCAAATATACGTTATATTATCTGTAAAGCACTTTAAGCAGGAGACACTGTAGATCAGTGGTCAAATTCAGGCGGCTAGGTGTCTGGGATGTTGTTACTATCGCATGGATGTAAGTAGGTATTTGTGTGTTCGTTCGTCGAACTTTCTATCCCTGGCTCCTCCCATCGTTCCTTACCGACCAATCAGTGCCGAGCCTGAAAGCGATAACCAAGGTGACCGGGCGCCTCAGGCGGGACGGTCACAGGTCAGCCGAGGCTGGCGAACCAGGGCGCTGTCCGAGGCTGGGCAGCTGGTTTTCTTGTAGCATTAAACATATTTACATCCCCATGGCACCCAGTCAAGTCGCTGAATTTAGCTTCACTGTATTCACGGTAGTGAGCCTAAGTTAGAGTAAAATCACAGGCATGCTAGTGGTGCTACTTCTCATTGTGAGATTATAAATAACCAACAAACCGGTCACCGGTTGAACTGGCTTTCTTCACATCTCTCCATCTACTGAAGCACATCTAAAGCACCCGCTAGAAGCCAGCCACCCACTCTGCATGCTGCTGCGGGCCGTGCCATAGCCATTGGTACGCCGTACACCGAGGCACGGTGCCTGTGCCGTACCATAGCCATTGGCACGCCGTCCACTCAGCCCGGTGCCACGCCTCTGTTCTCCGTGCTCTAGTGACGTCACAGTCATAATTAGTCGGACCGCACCGCACCTCAATATCCAGTGCTAAGTTTCCAGTCGAGTGCCTCGACGGCAGCAGCGTACAGGACGCCCACCATAGCACCCGGCCGTCCATCGCTGCCCCGCCGTCCATCGCTGCCCCGCCGTCCATCGCTGCCCCGCCGGGCGGCGGCCGGCAGCGACGCGGCGGCGGAGGCGGCGGCGACGTCGGCAGCAGCTCATTTCTGGTAGGTGTCCTGGTTCTTGTACCCATGCACGTAGCCGGAGTCGGTGTGCATGTCCTTGCGTCCGGAGGCGCCGCGGCCCTTGCCGTGGTCGTCAAAACGCATTCGGTGTGACGCGCCATATTTGCTGACGTCACACAGCCGGTCGTACACGTTACTCTTGGTGCCCGGCTGTAATAGAACGACAGACACAGTCAGTGACGTCATAATGGTCAGACAATAGATCAGCCGGCCAGCAGGTCAGCAATAGCCAACCGACCGACGAACACACGGCAGTGGGGTCAGTGCAAATCCGGCGGCATCAATACACGGCGACAACAGCGCCTCCTTAACATGTTAGCTAGTGGGCCACTTGACCCTCCAGTGTTTCAAAGTGGCCCACCAGTCATGCGAATATGGTCATCCAGTTGCATTGTACAGAAACGGATATAAAACGGGTGTTCGAGAAACCATTTAGTTGCATTTTCTCTTGTGGAAGCGACAGTGTTTGAAAACAATATTTAAATACTTACTTAATATTTATATATTTTTTCGTCTTTTTAAATGTTTTTTACATTTGTATTTATTTATAATATATCTGATACATTCAATTATATTAATTTATCTATACTTCTTAACAACTGAACTTTATGGCCGCCGCCATGTTGTTGATATTCAGGCACCGTGTTTTGCGAGCGTGTCGACCGCCGCCGCCGGGCGACCGAGCACAGTATTAGATATATGATTTTGGGTGGGCGCAAGGCGGGCGCTGGAAGGTCATTATGGTGAGAAAAATACCAGACAAAAAAAAATATGCGCCATGTCATGATGGTGTGAAATACGTAAAGGTAACATTACATGGCCACTCAGTCTGTATATTGGTGTGCATAGCGGAAACCTCGCTGCGTAGGGTATACCCTAGGGTAAGAACGAACTTTACTGAAGGATGACGACATAATTTGAGTACATAGAGCACTACCATCCGTTCCACAGATTCAGTCATTCTTATTGTTTGGTGAAATGCACCTGATGTGGCGAAACTATTTGTAGAAGTGGAAAATTTGAGATGTATGAGATGTATTGAGATTTCTGTTTTTACTGACAGATGCTACCAGACGAGCAGTGTGTATTCCGTTGCGCGGCGAGGGTACTTATCATTTCAAACATCTAAAACCGTGATATTTAAAGGGAAATATTCACATTTTCCTACAAAAATAGAACTTGAAATCGACAGACGAGACCAAAATATATTGTAAATTGATCACATTTTGCATACAAACATTCCTACTGAAATATATTTCAAGTTAAAGTTGATAAGGGTTCCACGCTTATAACGGTCGGTACTCACAAGTACTTGGTAACAGGGGCGTATTTAGGGGCCACTGCACCATGCCCCCCCCCCCCCCCCTTGGGCGCCGAAGGCGCCCTCATGCACCGAAGGCGCCTTCGGTTCATGAAATGCGTCTCACATTCATCGAAGGGCGTCGGAGGCGCCCTTCGCTGAATGTGAGGCGCGCTCCGGCTGAATATGAGGCGCGCTCCGGCTGAATACGAAGCGCGTTCCACTGTATGTAAGGCGCGCTCCGATACAGCCCTGAAAGCGCCCTCCCACATACCTCTAAAGGCGCCTTCCGATACACTTATAAAGGCGCCCTCCCACATACTTCCAAAGGCGCCCTCCTACATACCTTCAAAGCGCCCTCCCAAATACTTCCAGAGGCGCCCTCCGATACACATCTGAAGGCGCCCTCCCACATAGCTCCGAAGGTGACCTCCAATACACCGCTGAAAACGCTTTCCTACATGCCTTCAAAGGCGCCCTTTGATACACATGTACCTTCAAAGGTGCCCTCCGATACATATATGAAGGCGCCCTACTACATACCACTAAAGGCGCCCACCGATGCACTTTTGAACTTTGAAGGCGCCCTCACACATACCTACAGGCTCCAAAGGCGCCCTCCGATACATCTCCGATGGCGCCCTCCCACATACCTTCAAAGGCGCCCTCGAATACACTTTCGGAGGAGCCCTCCAAATGGGCTCCAATACATTTCCGAATGCGTCCTCCGATACACCTCTGAAGGCGCCCTTCCACATACCTCCAAAGGCGCCCACCAATCCACCTCTGAAGGCGCCCTCCCACATAGTCAAAAAGCATCCTCAGATACATCTATCCGAGGACCAAGGGCGCCCTCCATACATACATACAAAGGCGCCCTTCGCTGAATGTGAGGCCGGCGCCTCTGGTCTCACAGAGGGCGCCTCTGGGGCTATTTGGGAGGGCGACCTTGGAGATGTATCGGAGGGCGCCTTTGAAGGCATCTGGAAGGGCTCATTCAGATGTGTGTCGGAGGGCGCTCTTGGAGGCATGTGCGAGAGTGCTTTCACAGGTGTATCGGTGGTCGCCTTTGGAGCTATGTGGAATGGCGCATTCAGAAGTGCATCGGAGAGCGCCTTTGGAGGTATGTGGGAGAGCGCCCTCGGACATGTATCGGAGGGTGCCTCTGGGGGTATGTGGGAGGGCGCCTTCAGAGGTATCTAGGAGGGTGCCTTCGGAGGTGTATCGGAGGGTGCCTTTGGAGGCAGTGGCGTCGCCACAAAACTTTGAGTAGGGGGAGGAGGGGTTGGAGGGGGCGGGGGCAGCCAGGGGTTCGGGGTCAGCCCCAGGGGCGTATTTAGGGGGAGGTCAGGTACCGCCCTCAGCCCAGGTACCGTCCTCAGGCCAGGTGCCACCCTCAGGCCAGGTGCCGCCCTCAGACTAGATGCCGCCTTCAGACTAGATGTCACCCTCAGACCAGGTATCGGCTGTCGCCCTCAGACTAGATGTCACCATCCGACCAGGTGCCGCCCTCAGGCCAGGTGCCGTCCTTAGGCCCAACAGGGCGCATCTGGCCCGCGTAGTAGGGCGCCTGGAATGCCGGCAGGCAGGGGCGGCTAAAGAGAGCGGCCTGGAGTGGCCTAGGTGCCGTCCTCAAATTAGCCGCCCGCAGGTTAGGTGCCGCCGGCCGCCCTCAGACCATACCAGGTGATGTCCTCAGACCGGATGCCGCCCTTAGACGAGGTGCCGCCCTTAGACCAGGTGTCGCCCTCAGACAAGGTGCCACCCTCAGGTCAGGTGCCGCTGGGTTAATTTTTGGAGGCTAGAGAGAACAGGAGCAGGGCGAATTTCGGCAGACCTCATGGGATAGAGACAGGGCTGATTTGGACAAGCCTGTGTGCAGGGCAGGGCGGAGTTCCGCATGCCTGGGACTTCGGCAGACCGGGGAAAAGGAAAGTTGATTTTGTGAAGCCGGGGAGCGGGGTGGGTGGATTTCGGCTGGCCCGAGTGCAAAATTGTCTGTTTGCCATCCTCTTATTTAACTGAGGTGTTGTGCTTTATCGCGAGCATTCCTCAGTTTTGCTCTATCTCATTCATCAATGGAAAAGACACGAATGCCTCTTTATTGCCATGATTTTGATTTTGGTGGGTCCTTTAATTTCATTTTTGTTTTGCTTTATTTGTTCACAAATCCTGGTCAATTCCACGAATTCCACGTTAAGGAATATTCGAGAATATCATCAAGTTCAAAGAACAGTTAATTTAAGTTATCGATTTATTGTATAATTTCTTTTCATTAACTTCTTTGTTATTTTGCTATTTGTATCATGTACCCCCTCCGCTCAACAACACATTTTGCTGACGGCACTGGCGGATCCAGGGGGGCATCAGGGGAAACGCCCCTCCTCACAGGAATCTTGGTGTGACGCATTCAATACCAGTATGCGTTCCCTGCACTGAACGTGACAAAATAATGATCTTAGGAGAAAACTTTATGAAAACGCAAGTTTTTTCTCCCGAGTGATTGAATTTGAAGTTTGTATCTATCCTTTTTTCAATGATAGACAAACAGCGCACCTGATGCAACTCAAGCAGCCCCGGTGACACTTAACCCGCGCCCAGCTAGGGGGGGGGGGGGGCAGGGGCAGAATTCCCCCCCCCCTCCCGGATTTTCCCGATAACTTGAAAATCATGATAGATATAAACGTCAAACTTTCAATACCTTATTCTGCATCAATTTTACGTCTTCTTACCAAATTTAAATGACATTGATACAGAGTTTTGGGTGGTATTGAAGTTTTAATGACGTCATGTCATACCATTTTTGGTGGAAAAACGATAAATGTTTGACAAATCGTCGAAAATAGAGTTTTGCAGAAAATTGCAAATAAAAAGCGTCAAAAGAAAGGAAATTACATTCTTTTTATAATGGCTATCTCGGTTTTTCAAAATATTGGGTTTTTGAACCCCCCCCCCCCCAAAAAAAAAAAAAAATCGGGAAAATTTCACAAAATAAATTTTTGTGAATTTGAAAAGTACATTTCTTAAGTTCCAATACCAAAATAAGGTGACCGGCCCAAATCCGCGGCGAAAAAATGGCGTACTTTTTTGACAAAAAGAGGCGCCCTCGTGGGGCGCCCTCGTGGGCCTCGTGGGGCGCCCTCGTCAGTCTGCGCCTGACCGCTGCCGCGATCGCATCGGCCGTGACCTTCGCTCTGAGCTAGTGAGCGCCAGAGATGAACCGAGTGACCGAGTGCAGTGAACAGAGGCGCATAGTGAACCGCAGCTGAGCTTTTCGGGAGCGGCAGGTGGCAGCCAGTGAAGGTGTCTGGAGCTGAGATGGTGTCAGCTGGTGAGATTAAGGAGGCTCTGATCGCCGCCTTTAGGGATGAGGAGGTGGTGGCGCTCCTTACAGAGCGGGTGATGGGCCCGATCATTAGAGAGGCCGTGACCACAGCCGTTGCCAAGAAGGATGAGGAGATCATCGCCCTAAGGGAGGAGGTCAGCAAGCTCTCGGAGCAAGTGAATGACCTGGAACAGTACTCCAGACGCCAATGCCTGAACTTCAGCGGGATTCCCGAGCAGCAGAACGAGAACACCGACAAGCTGGCTATGGAAATAGCCAAGGCTGCTGGACTCAACGTTAAACCTGACGACATAGACGTGAGCCATCGAATCGGTAAGCCGAAAACGAGCAAGCCACGAACGATCATCGTGAAATTCCAGAGCTTCGCCAAGCGCCAGGAGATGTACGGTGCCAGGCGCGAGCTCAGAAGCGCCCGCGCTCTCCGTGGCACGTCCCTGACGCCAGCCATTCTGTCGGCCACTTGCATTGCCGAAAACCTCACCCAGAAGAATGAGCTGCTCATGTATCGGGCCAGGCAAGCCAAGCGAGAGGGAAAAATTCACGCAGCGTGGACCGACTTGGGCAAGGTCAAGATTCGACGCACCCAGGGCGACCGCACCCACATCATCAAGACCGAGGACGACCTGGGCCGCCTGACGGGAAACGCACCTGAGCGCGCCCCTGCCCCGGCGACCCCGGCCGGCGCGAGGTCAGCTGGTCCGGCCGCCGCTGCCAGCGGCTGAGCCGGCGGGTGCGGCTGCACCGCTCCTGTCACCGGCCACCGGCCGGCCGGCCAGCTGGGTGGGTCGTGGCGGAGCCGCGGGAGCGACCGATCAGGACATTGTGCACCGCCGCGTCGCGATGCTGAGCACGGGTGAGGTGATCTCATACTCCAAACATTGTGAGTAAATTGTGTGTGTAAACGGGAAGTGAAAGTGACCAGATATTGTGTTCCAAACCCGTGTAAAGGTTCAGCCTAGTGATGCTGTGTTGTGAACTTGGTATGCCGTGGGATGAGGTGCCATGGGATTGGGGGTGCCAGTGTAGTGGTGCGGGGCCGTATCACCCGGCGAGGTTTATATTGGCGGGCCTCCGGGAGTGTGCTGGGTCGTTTTGCAATTGAGGGCGGACTGGAGAGGGGGGTGGCGGAGGACCGGCGTCAAACTTTGTCTGACGCTGTGCAGGGATGGGGGATATTTGGTGCCGGACCGATGCTGTCCCTACGGGCGTGGTGGCCTCGGTAGCTCCGTTCCTCGGGGCTCTGTAATATCTATGCACGTATGCATCTGTGTTGTGTTGTTTTTGTATTGTGTTTTGCACATGTGTGTGTGTTTCCAGCCTGGCCGAGCCTTGGCGGTGAACAACGTGAGAATGTATGTAGGAATCAGCAGTGGATACTTGCTTGCTGTGCTGACTGCTGTACGTGCTATGCTATGTACGTGCTATGCTATGTATGTTATGTACGTGCTTGTTTACCCGTAGAAGCTGCATGTGAATGATCCGCAGACTGCACCACACCCGACTCATGTTTTCATCTGGTGCCCAACTAATTGGTTTTGTTTCGTTTTTGCCTATTGTTTCTTAAGAGCCTGCGCCATTGTCATGTATAATGTGTTGCTCTGGCTTATTCGGTTTGTTTACCATCGTGCATTAAGCTGAAGAATGTTTGTATGTCGCTGTCGCTTGCCGCCCCGCTCACAGTAATGTCCAAAACGATCTTCCAGGCCACCCTGCCGAGGTCCTGTCGGGGGTCCCGGCGCGCCCTGATGCCCAGCACTGCCGACGTCATTTCGCCCGCCCAGCTGTGGCCGCCCCTGCTCCCGACGTCGCCTCCCGGACCGCAGCACACACACAGTCACCGCAGGGAAACCGTGAGCCCCCAGGCCTCAGACGAATCACGCATCTTCCACAATCCTTTATTTGCCTTTTGCTCCCATCACACCATTGTCACCCTGCACAGCGCAGAACAAAGCCCACTCGCCACATCGTCGCTCAGAACCCACCCATCACAAACAAAATATAAAGCACAGAACAGCGCCACCTACCTTCACTACACGCACGCGCACCTCACCTCTCAGTACACGCTCAGTCTATCAGAACGGATCACACACTCACAGTGGAAACAGCTCTACACATATAAAGACATCGGGAAACTCCTACTTTTGGGTTGCGTGGAACCCAACCCTGTACCAACCCAACCCCCTCAGTTAAAAATTGCACATGTTAATATAAATAGCATCACAGCTCATTATAGAATAGAATAATTACGTCAATTTGTTGACATAAACAACGTAGACATTTTAGCTTTAACCGAAACAAAACTAGACGACAGCATTCACCCAGACATGTACAACATAGACGGTTTTCACGCACCTTTCACCAGACACAGAAATCGACACGGAGGGGGGGACCGCACTATACGCGCGATCATCATTGCCAATTAGACGACTACATCAATTAGAACTGGACGGAGAGGAGTGGATTTGGGCAAAAACAAAAACAAGCGAACAAACATTCATTAAAGGCTCCATTTATTTACCACCAAATCTCAACGCCGACAGACTGCAAACCTTCATCGACAGACTCACTGAAAGCGTCACACAAGCACAAATACACACACCAACAGTCATTGCACTACTTGGGGACTTCAACACGGGGAACATATACCTAGACAACTGCACTTATCAGCACAGTGGAACGACGCCATTCGACATCCGATTAAAAGAGGCAGCCGACACGCTAGACCTACACCAACTTATTACGGAGCCTACCCGACTAACTGACCACTCAGCCAATCTAAGAGACCTTTTCTTCGCCAGCGACACTAGTGCAGTGGTAGACGCCGGAACTTTGTCATCCTTCTCTAATCTCGATCATTTTCCCATCTTCGCCTCCTTTCAAACTACCATGCCCTCGGAAATTCCCCCTCAACGTAAAATAATTTGGGACGGGACTTTGACAGGTTAGACGCCGACGGACTGACAAGACGTCCCATGAATACAGACTGGGGAACAATTGTGAACACAGACATCGACAACGCCACAGAACAGTTCACATCTGCAATAATGACAGCTGCCAAAGAGACTATCCCGACGAAGATCCTACACACAAGACAGAAAGACAAACCTTGGGTGACTAACGAACTAAAACGCAGCATACGCAAACGAGATCGACTATTCAGACATGCCAAAAGAACTAACAGCGACGACGATTGGGGTAGAGGGCGTGACCAACGGAACATTGTAACCAACATAAACCGACGACTTAGACAAAGCCACCTACAATCACAGATCCACAAACTGTAAGAACACGACAGAATCCATACAAATACCATCAAATACTTCGCAACATCACAGGACGTTCAAGAACACGAGCAATTCCCCCACTAGAGACGCCATATGGAGAAACAGTGACTGACGACTACGACAAGGCTAATCTACTAAACAATCACTTTGCTGCACAATCCCAATCAGTCACTCCCAACAACCACAGCCCACAATCACCACAACCTGGAGAACCAACACCAACACTCAATGCATTCACAATAACAACACAGGAAACACTCAATGTTCTCAACAAGCTAGACACAAACAAATTTTGTGGACCAGACCTTTTGCCTTCCAAAATCATAAAACTTGTAGCTATTATTATTGCCGAACCGCTAACCAAATTATTCAACAAATCTTTACAATCAGGAACATACCCGACTTCATGGAAACAGGCAAACATTCAACCAATCTTCAAAAACAAAGGATCTCCCTCTGACCCGACAAATTACCGACCTATCAGTTCATTACCATGTCTTTCTAAAGTATTTGAAAGAATAGTATTCCAACACATTTATACTCACTTAAGCACCAACGAACTTCTCACTGACGCGCAGAGTGGATACCGGCCTCACCATAGCACACAACTCATGTACCTCACACACACACAGGCACTTGACTCAGGACAAGACTTTACGACTATTTATTTCAGGGGCGGATCCAGGATTCTCTAAGGCAGGGGGCTTCAGGCCTGAGGGCGGCATATTTCCTCGGTGACGGGGCGGCATGGTACCTTCCGAGGGCGGCATAATGCCTTCCGAGGGCGGCAAAATGCCTTCCGAGGGCGGCAAGATGTCTTCTGAGGGTGCCAGGGTGCCTTCCAAGAGTGCTACGATGCTGTTGGTAGACGCAAGGGCGCCCTGGCGGCCTCCCGAAAACGCTACGGCGCCTTCGGCGTCGGCAAATCCTATACAAAAATGGCGCCGTTTTCTAAGGCAGGGGGCTTCAGCCCCTACGGCCCCCCCCCCTAGATCCGCCACTGATTTATTTAGACATATCAAAATATTTTACAAGATCTGGCATGCAGAACTCCTTCAAAAATGTAAACACGACTTTGGAAACTGGCTCCCTCCTCCTTTGGCTTAAATCTTATCTTCGCGACAGAACGCATCGAGTCAAAGTGACAGAAACGTTTTCGACGCCAAAAACAATCAACGCAGGATGCCCCCAGGGATCCGTGTTAGGCCCTCTCCTTGCACTTATGTATCTCGACGGACTTTCACGTAAGACGACACACGACATACTCTTCTTTGCTGACGACACAATACTATACGCGACTCATACTCCCGACAACATGGACGCCGTACAAACATAATTACAAAAAGACCTTGACAGTATTCTCAACTATGGAAGGGAGTGGGCCATTACATACAACACAGACAAAACCATACATCAAACATTTACCCACAGATCCACGGCAAACACACCACATCTTCTTTTTGGAGATACACCCATCCCAATACATGACAGCCATAAACACTTGGGAATAACCTTTTCAAAAGACTTACACTTTCACGACCACATCAACGATGTAACAAAAAAAGATAAATAGAGCACTCAGTCCAATCTATCCCATAGCACAGTACACCCCAAGGCATATTTTAGCTCAGATATTCACCACATACATCCAGCCCTATTTCGATTATTGTGACATAGTGTATGACGGACACATCACAGTGACTGACTCACTTAGACTACAAAGACTTAAAATCGGGCTGCAAGACTAGTGACAGGTGCATACTTCAGAACTCCGACCGACAAACTCAGACATGACCTGGGGTGGGACTCTCTTCACACAAGAAGACGCATTCCCAAACTTACTCTTTATTTCAAGCTCCGAGGCACACAGTCACACTATCCCACCTACGTTACATCTATCATTCCCAACATACGTCAACACGGCACAGGCATGAACTTACGCAACGCCAGCACTCAGTCACAACCACAAAATCGCCTAACCTTATTCCAACACTCTTTCATTCCCGCGACAACCAAACTCTGGAATCAGCTCCCTCCTTCTATCCGAACTATGAATTCACTGCCAAAATTCAAGCGTGCTTTGAAGGAAAGGCTGGGATTCGATGCTGCACCTTCATATTATTATCTCGGCAAAAAAACTAGGCAACACTCTACACACCACTTTTCGTTTGGGCATGTCTTTCCTGAACGCCCACAGATTTCAAATTCAGAAAATAAATGACCCGTCCTGGCCCTGTGGTTTTCCTTGTGAGACCGTAGCTCAACATACTTACACACGGCACCGGTCTGGGCGGCGGCGAGGGACTGGCGGTGGCCACGAGCTTCCAAAATTACCTGACTAGATCAGGACGTTTCAGTAAAACGTAGGCACGACGGGTGTCTTGGCGCGCGGGGTCCCTGCTGGGGTCGCGGCATGGGAGAAAATTAAATAGGCCATGTTTGCGGCGGCGGCCAGTCGACTTTTTAGTTACCTCCTGCCAACCATTGCAGAGAGGTGCCATGTGTAAGCGGTCTCGCTTTTGCACCGATCTGTGATTAAGTTTTTGTGTTTATTTTTGCTTTTCAAATAAATGTGTTTGTTGTTGTTGTTGTTTTGGGGGTTTGGCGCCCTCATGAGGGCTTGCCCCCCCCCCCCCCCCCCCTGACGAATTTCTCAATACGCCACTGCTTGGCAACGAATTCACTGTCCGAGCGAAAATTGGCCTGCCTACACATTGTTATTAATCATGAAGGCTATCATGAAGGAAAATATTTCGTGCCCTCATCTTTTGCGAATATGTACCAAACTTCTATGAACAATCAACAAGCATTTGAAAAAGTGCATTGAAATTGTCAGTTTAGCTTGGCCCCGGACGGCGACCCATTCAGTATTCTCGACTTTTTTTAATAGATGTTTTTCCCATCAATTTTCAACAGACAGGTATTGAATACATTACAATGCACACATGAAACATTTATCTAAACCGTTGATCCATAATCAATCAATACACGTTTCAGAAAACCGTGATGCATTCGGCGGATTAACTTGGCCCCGGACGGCGACGTATTTAGTGTATGCGATTTGTTTCATTGACCAATCAGGGGCGTTGTCACGCTTCTTTGCCCACCTACTTCATTTCTGGCCTAAGACTTGTTTACAAATCAACATTCAAACCAGAGATAATGATGGATGATATACTGTTCGTCACCATATGTAAGTAGTAAGTACATATTTTGTATTTCCCAAAATTTATTTTTTGAAATAAGAAAGTTGTTATTTCACTTTTAAATTGAGACATGAACAATTGTATACCAGACATGTGTCACATAAAAATGCAGATAAATAAATACAAAGGTGAATATTTCCCTTTAAGTTTGTTTTTACTTCGAATAATCAACAGGGTCTTCAGGGTCAACAGGGTCTTAATCAACTGGTGTCATTACATACACATATCTACCTCTTGATTTCCTGCCATGCTGCTACTATAAAATCTGGGGCGGTCTTAAAACCGTACATGCGCCAAGTATGTTCATATTCCTGAAGATAAATGACGAGAATCGCCACGCCATAAACGCCTTTGTTTATTTGCTACCACATTACAAAACATTGATGTTTTAAACACCCTAAGGTCACCAGGTCAGGTCAAGTGACCCCACTTCCAAAAAGTTTACGGTCGTGTAACGCGTCATAGCGTCACAGTGTTTCGCGACCGAGCAATTTACAACTTACAGGATTGCATATGGTCATACATAAGTACCTACAATTCGTGTATCTCAGATTTTGTATATCGATGTCTTATCACAATGTTAGCTCTTCTCGACTAAACTGTTAACTGTTCTAAGGTTTGCTTATCTCAAATTCTGAGCAATCGGCCGCCATCAGTGGAATTATACCAGCACTGCTGGAAACTGGGACTTGACACATTCGCTATTCTGTAGGTAGGGTATGTTCTTTGCTAAAAATGAAAGTTTACCGTTATCTAGTGGAAAATGCATGTACTTTGCTAAAAACGAGCAACGTCTTTGATTATTAACTATGCGCCCGAAACAAAGCCTTTCATTCACCCCTCCTTTGAAGTCGCAGGGCTGTCCACGTCCAAATGCAGTGGCGACGTTTCACTTTTTAAATTACTTTCCATATACTCCCCCAATGCCCGCCATATGTTTTACATTCAGACACTTTTGGACTACATACCTACTGCTTGCTTTGCCCTCTCCATAACGGTGACAAATCTTCTGGCCAGAAGACCTAGTTGACCACTTTTTCACCCGACTGCAGGGCTTATTGACTAATAATTATCTAGTAAACCCACAAAATGCTTAGCTTTATGGGTTTGCCGCCCACCTAATATTTTGCACAAGTTTAAGAAGTTCTTAAAGGGAATAGTTCACCTTTAACATGGGGTTTTGGACTGAGATAGCAGATTTGTAGAGCAGATCTAAAAATGGGTTGTGGTGAAGTAATTACCTCCATACGTTAAGTAATTTCGACACAGGACTAGTGGGCCGGTTTCATATCCGCTGTTCCGGGCCACGATCGGGATATGAACGCTCGCCGCCGGAGGCAGGTATACTCTCTGGCACGTAGTCTCTGATCACAACGCCTCGTTAATATCCTCTCAGTCGCCCAGGCGGCGCGGCGGCCCCTTGTCAGAGACTGTACTTGGCGTCAGGCGGAGCGGGGTGGAGCCATAACGCCAGCTGCTGTCGTACGATTTATCGTGAAATGCAAAGAGAAACTTACTTCTTTCTCCACATATATCTATCAGTTGTCCAAACCAAAGTCATATTCATAGTTTTGAGCTCAAGAAGCACCGTATGGTTGAATTTCAAGAAAACGTTCAAGGTGACCTATTCTCTTTAAGCATGGGAAGCGTTGCTGTTTTGCTGCCCAGCTCAGCGAACGTCAGTAAGGCTGTTGTTACCTGCGCCGTTGCTTTCGGCACTTCTCTATTCCCGCAGAGCCAGTATGAACGAATCGAAAAACCGTTCCGGAACAAATGTCATACCTAGATAACAGAGGCGTTCATAAATTCCGGAGCTGATCGCGTGCCATGCTAAAATTAGCAACGCTCTCTGAAGTCACCGTGATATCCAATCGTCGGTTACACGTCATAACAGCTGTTGGCTCGTTTCATTGTGCTTAATTCATGGGTCATAACTGGATGATCGCGGATGAGTAGTGAACAGACATCGAGTCAGTCACGTCAGTTCGTGACAGGACGGAGCGACGGGGGGCTGCTGTCGCTGTCGTGTTATAGGTACCTACCTGTTGAACCGACAATATAATTCTGAAGCAACGAATGACGCTGTTGGTAGTTTTGGCAGGATACACCCAGATTATTACCGTGGACGCAGGTGCAGGCTATGACCAAATTGTGACACGAGCGGTGGTTGTTAAGCGATGCAAATCCTATGTGGATACTCCAAGCATGGAGAAAGCGGCCTATCCGCTGCGGCATGGCATTGGTAGTAAGTTACCAAGTGACTGTTAAAGGGAATAGTTCACCCTTAACATGGAGTTTTGGACTGAGATAGCAGATTTGTAGAGCAGATCTAAAAATGGGTTGTTGTGAGAAAAAAAGTACCTCCCTACGTTAAGTAATTTCGACACAGGACTATTGGGTCCGGTTTCATGTCCGCTGTTCCGGGCCACGATCGGGACATGAACGCTCACTGCCGGAGGCAGGTACACTCTCTGACACGTGGTCTCTGATCACGACGCCTCGCTAATATCCGCTCAGCCGCCCGGGCGGCGCGGCGGCCCCTTGTCAGAGACAGTACTTGGCGTCAGGCGGAGCCAGAACGCCAGCTGCTGTCGTACGATTTCTCGTGAAATGCAAAGAGAAGCTTACTTCTTTCTCCACATATATCCATCAGTTGTCCAAACGAAAGTCATATTCGTAGTTTTGAGCTCAAGATCCACCGTATGGTTGAATTTCAAGACAACTTTCAAGGTGACCTATTCCCTTTAACCCACGCCGTGCCAGGGGGGCGTTTAGACGCCGCCCCCTAAGGTTTTTGCGAGGATAGCAAAAAAACGGCTGCGCGCACCGCCGCCGTTTTTGTCACAGCTGTTCGGCCATCAATTGCGCACATTATGTTAAAAAAAATACCTCCGGTCATCTCAGGTCAGGTCACCAGACCATGTCACGTGACCCCACCACCGAAAATGTTTCCGGTCGCACCACAGCCACAGTTTTTGGCCGATCGATTTTATACTTACAGGATTTCATAAGAGCAATAGTACCTACAATACGTATATCTCGGATTTTGTTTTATATCGGTGACCTAAGGTCGGGTCAATTTCGTGACCGTGAATTTCGTGACATTGTAAGTCAATGGGGAAATAATAAAATGCTTCCTTTTCTGAGGATACGAAATATATCAGCCCAATTCCTTCTGGATCATGCTATCATAGGCCATTCTTGAAGTTCCAGGTGCAATTTTTGTTCGGTGACCCCTACAGCGTCAGATGAGGTCACTCGGGGGCACCAGCACTTTCGCCAATAACTCTCGACAAAATCAAGATAGACAAGTTAAACTGGCACCAATGTGTTTGTCTCGTCGAGGCACGTCTGATAATGTCCAACATGACCTAATTGAGTCATCACTTGACCTTGACCTGAGCTCAATTTTTTTAGTTGACCTAACCTAGTCATCATACATATGATACGCAGCGCCTTGACGAGACAAACACGATGGCGTCCAAATTATTTCCCTATCTTTGTTAGGTAAAAAGATATTTGTGAAAACTGTTTTGCTGAAAAATAGCCCTTTTGACATTTGATGAGCTCTGGAGCCTAAACTGTTCACTTGAGGTCAAATCTGAGGACACCATGTGCATTTTTCAAGAGCTTTCCACTGTTGTTTTCCGTTTGTTCCTAGCTATCATAGTTCTTGTGCTATCCGGGAATATCTAGAGCGAAGTCCTAAAACTTGAAAATCTGACCCTTGATGACCTCTGGAGACCTCAATATTGACCTAAAAATAAAATTGCCTGGAATAGTTTCAAAATGCATTTTGACGAGCTTTCGAACGGTGTTCTTGGTTTTTGTCTACGTCCCAGGAGCCGAGTTAGAGGGGGCGTCGAAACGCTCCCCCCCCCCCCCCCCCTCCGGCACGGCGAAGGGGGCGCCGAGCACCGGCACGGCGCGGGTTAGCATTACTGCATCGCGCGGTGAGTACTTACGCTGGCGTGGCTTTTATGGCCTGGCGGGCCACAATTGGCGAGTTTGTCCTTCATCTTGTTCGGTGCCACCTTTTTACTTGTGGCCAGCTCATCGATAAACTTCTGAAATTCTTTAAAATGTATCTTCTGCTGTCTGGAAATAAAGAAAATTATCAGAATAGCACCAGCGCGTAATTTTTAGCGACAATCAATTATAAATTTACGCGGCCGGTTCTGTTCATCGTGCGGTTTTACTGTTTCGATGCGAACCGTGAAAGTGAACACGACAGGAATTTGACAGGTGTGAGATCGATTCGAATGAATCATGCTGCATATCATTAATATTATAACTCATGCTGTATAATGAGTCAGCAGGAGACATTCAATCAAACTCACGTGTGGTCCATGTCAACTCACATTAGCATGCGCTTACCGCCCACGGCAGTCTTGAAATAGGAAACAACTGCGCAGCTTGTAATAGCCGCCATCCGCCTAGCCTGAAGCAGAAGTATCTCGGCACTCGTTTTCCAGCTCAGTTGGCATATATGACATGACAAACAGCCTTGCTCTGGCTGACACAACATCATTGATCTGGTAACCGGTCATCGGAATTGGAATTAAAAATATCCCAATTTTAGGTTCGGACAATCTACCGAAATTAATTACGATTCCGATGCTGTCCGTTTTCATACATTTATCACTGTAGTTTGTAGGGTAGGATAGGTACTTCTATTTTGGCAGAATATTGTATTTTATTTTAGTCAAACTGATTTCAATTCGTAGGTACCAAGGCATCTTAACATCATTATTTATGTTCGTAAAAAACTACGAACGTAGATATTCGATATTTTCCTGTCCAAATTTCAATGACAGGCTAGTGAATAAACGATGAGATGATTGGTATAGGCAGCGGTGTCAATTTTTCAACATTATGGGGGGGGGGGGCGAACAGGGACGGGTCCAAGAGGAGCTATATCAGCGCCACGGTTTTACCAAAACGCCTGAAATCGGCTAAAAATAACCCATTTCATGATTGTAAAAGAAAATGTAAGGAACAGGTACAACAAGTTTGTTTTAAATTAGTTCTTAACGCAAAAATAAAGCCACACGAGTTTTGGCCTTGTGTCGGACGGCGCCTCAAACCAAAGTTTTGGCCGAGCCTCCGACCGACTAATGGCTTTCAGAATGGCCGAGAATCTCAGAATCTCAAACTGGCACAGAGCCTTCTCGAGCCTGACAATGGCCTTCGTAGATACGCCTAGGGAATTCTCAGGTATTGCAAAGGCCCTCTCAGAATCCTTCTCTCAGGCCTCGTAAGGATCCTCTCAGACTAGCATATAGGTAAAGCCTTTCCACACCTGTCATGGCATGTGGCCTCTCAGATCGGACGACGGCCCTCTCAGGTCGATCGATGATCCTCTCAAAGAAGCGGATGTTCATTGTTCCTCTATTACCGACTTAAATCTCTCAGGCCGGAAAAGCGCCCTTTTAGATCGATTGAGGGTCCTCTCAAAGTGGTAAACGGCCATCTCAGGTCGGCATGGGGCCCTCCCAGGCTTGGCAAAGGTTCTACGCTTCGGCGTGAATAATCGTGTTCGTTAAGCAAAGAAGCTGATTTGGAGGGGCCAAAGCCCAAAGTCACACAATTCCTTTTAAAAACTCATCGGATTTCGCTTTTTCAAGCATGAATAGGTGATTTAAAACAAACTTCCCTTCGTAAAAATTGCGTAGATTTGCATTTAAATTAGGAAATGCGCCCTTTTTTGGCCGACTTCAGGCGATTTGGGAGGCTGGCCCTTCGGGCTCTTTGGATACGCCAGTGGCCAGAAAACGGGGGGGGGGGCGAGAGCACCTTTTGGGTGCCAAACTCAACATGGGGGGGGGGGCGAGGGCCACTCCAAAAGTATATAAATCGTCACCTATGCCTGTACCTATATATCAAGTAATATAAGAGCGGCAAGTGTCGGGGGGGGGGAGAGAATGTCATTGGGGGGGGGGGGGGGCGGGGCGAATTCAACATTGGGGGCCGAAGGCCACCTCAAAGGTATATAAATCGACACCTATGGGTATAGGTACTTAAAGGTACTAACTGTTATAAAACAACGAGCACCACAATGTTCGCGCCAGACATAGTGCCGTTTTCATTGCCGAATATTCACCTAGCTTCATTTGAAGCGTCTCTGCTGCATACGTTGCTCTTACTTGAACTTTTTGAAGGCGATGGCGGTGTCCGTGGTGGTGACAACGCGTCCATCGATCACCTTGGCCTGCTTCATCCACTTGTCTGACTGGGATAGGGTGATGGCTGTGCCGTCCGACTTCGTGTCGCCGTACTTTGCGAACGCGCCGAACTGCTGACGGAGCTCGGACGGACCGCGGCGTGCCTCGCCGTTCTGCGAGCCGCCCGGGGTCATCGGGGTCACCGGGGTCACGGGCTGGTCTCCAGGGGCGGCAGACAGGGCTGAAGTAGTGCCAGACTTGTCTGCCAGGGTGGCCGGGGTGGCGGGCTTGTCTGATGGGGTGGTGGAGTTGTCCGACAGACTGCTGTTCTGCCGCACCGGGGTGTCGGGTGTCTGCCGCACCGGGGTGTCGGGTGCCGAGGTGTCAGCGTCCCCGCTCTCCGACATCCTGGGGGTCATAGATGGAGTTAGACCAGCACGAGAAGAGCTCAAATCTTCAAAGAAATCATGCTTAGGAGTAAAAGGTATCTCGCAAAGCAAACTCAAAGTTTCACTTCCACTGCCCCCTCCTCCTTTCATGACGTGCCTACCAGACTGGTAATTTATTCGACACTGATTGAATCGATTGGAATTGTTCAATCAAAATTCCTTGAATAAAAAACATATAATCGATTCATCACCAGATATTTTTATTCATGAATCGTGATTGAATCAAAACCCGCACCAAATCAAGCAGGGGCGGATCCAGGATTGTCTAAGGCAGGGGGCTTCAGGCCTGAGGGCGGCATATTTCCTCGGTGACGGGGGCGGCATGGTGCCTTCCGAGGGCGGCATAATGCCTTCCGAGGGCGGCGATGTACCTTCCGAGGGCGGCATAATGCGTTGGGAGGGCGGCAAGATGTCTTCTGAGGGTGCCAGGGTGCCTTCCAAGAGTGCTACGATGCTGTTGGTAGACGCAAGGGCGCCCTGGCGGCCTCCCGAAAACGCTACGGCGCCTTCGGCGTCGGCAAATCCTATACAAAAAGGGCGCCGTTTTCTAAGGCAGGGAGCTTCAGCCCCCCTGGATCCGCCACTGAAATCAAGGCTGATTGAATCAAAAGATTTAACGATTCTTAACGATTCAAGTACACTGGTAACTTGTGCAAATACATGCAGTCCCAGTGGCTACATTCATTTATACTGAAATGGTATTGCTGTAACAACGTTTTAATGATCATATATATGTGTTTCCATTTTGATTGATTTGGCATAAATTCACCACATATATTTAAATATTGAATCAAATGTTAAAGGAACTGTCTCACCTTTTTGAAAAATGTCGAATCACACTTAATTGTATGTCTACATGTCAGGCGAGGTCAGCTGAACATGTTCGTTAACTTTTTTCTCTCGAAAAATTGCTTATCTTGGAGGATATTCAACTTTTAAAGTTTTAAGCGGGAAGTTGGGGTGGTGACGTCATATTTTTTTATTTTAAATAATGTATAGCACATTTTTTTTGCTGCCAAATGTATAGCACATTTTTTTGTCGACATCTATTGCGCAGAAAAAGCGAGCCACCCGGTGTCTAGATTGGCAAGCACTATCAGCTGGAGTTGTTGCAGCAGTTGGCCGCCAGGGACCGCTAGTGACCTTGCTGTTATGACGTCGCAAACAAATGGTACCACTAAATATTGATTGATTGATTTATTTATAAATAAATAAATAAATATTAAAGGGACTGTCCCACCTTTGTGAAAGTTGTCGAATCACACTTAATTGTATGTCTACATATCAGGCGAGGTCAGCTGAACATGTTCGTGAACTTTTTTCCGATACATTTTTTATCCTGGAAGATATTCAACTTTTAGTTTTAAGCGGAAATTCGGGTTGGTGACGTCATATTTTTTTTTAAATAACAGGGAAATCCTTTGTGCTGC
Source organism: Chirona hameri (assembly GCA_036785665.1). NCBI lineage: Eukaryota > Metazoa > Arthropoda > Thecostraca > Balanomorpha > Balanidae > Chirona > Chirona hameri. The sequence goes on from JAXIVJ010011196.1 coordinate 23,215, forward strand.
CAAATGTATGGCACAATTTTTTGTCGACATCTATTGCGCAGATAAAAGCGAACCATCCGGAAACTAGATTGGCTTAGATTGCGAACCACCCGGGGATCGAGAAATGAAGGCCAAAATATTCAAAGGCTGACCTTAAAACAAGTCGACTACCATTACCAGTTGGCTAAAGAGACGACGCTGTCGGTTTAGATGCCCTATTGCAATACACATGGGCCTTATTTTTTTACAGATGTCAAAATCAAACTCGAATTTCTTTTTGATTAGATCATTGTGGTTGTTTTAACTGCTACCATACTTAATTTCAATGCCAAGCCATCAAAATGGCTATCTCAATTCAAATAGAATGTTAAGGTGGGATAGTCCCTTTAAGCGTTAAAAATTTAACTGGTACCATTTGCTTGCGACGTCATAACACCCTGGCTCACTAGCGGTCCCTGGCGGCCAACTGCTGCATCAATTCCAGCTGATAGTGCTACAGCCTCAATATTGCGAACCACCCGGAGATAAAGAAATGAAAGACGAAAATATTCCAAGGCTGACCTTAAAACAAGTCGACTATCATTACCAGTTGGTAAAGAGAGATGACGCTGTCGGTTTAGAGGCCCTATTCAAATACACGTGGGCCTTATGTTTTACAGATGTCAAAATCAAACTAGAATATCTTTTTGATTAGATAATTGTAGTTGTTTTAACTGCTACCATACTTAATTTCAATGCAAAGCCATAAAAATGGCTATCTCAACTCAAATATAATGTTAAGGTGGGAAAGTCTCTTTAAACCTCGCCAATGCAGGGGTGGATGCCCCCCCCCCCTCGGTTTTTCGTGAATAACTCGCGTAAATATCAACCGATTACGATGCAACTTTCAGTACCCTACTTTCGAACAATTTAACACATTCTGAAAATTTTGAACTTGTAGGTCACATGATCCATGACCTGTGTTTCAAGGTCATGCCTGGCGTCATGTAATATTGATCCTTGTAACTGGCGTCCCGTAATATTGATCCTTGTAACTTGTGCAGTTTCCGAGTGTTTGTTGTTCAGGAACATATGCACAGATGTTTGCAGGTGACAGTTGTGGTTTCCATTGAGATTGTGACCTGGATTGACCTTTTCAGAGGTCAACCGAGGTCACTGACCTCCGATGACCTCATATTACTTGTTTGGCTTCTGGCAGTTTCTAGGACATTTTGTGACGCTGATTTCAAATATGGGATCCATTTTACATAATTATATGTTCCACTGGTGTTATGCGCCCCCACAGGTCAACCGAGGTCACTGACCTCAAATGACCTGACATTACCTTTTTGGAATTCGGCAGTTTCTAGGACATTTTGTGACGCTGATTTCAAATTTGGCACCCATTTAGCATAATAATATGCTCATTCGTGATTCTAGCTTGATTACATTCAATTTTTACGCATTTACAATTTGGTTGACTTTTGGGTCATTGACATGACCTCAGAGATCACCTAATGACCTAGGACCTTAAAATTGGGTGTCAATTGCTTCCTCTCGTGACAAGCAACACGCTTGTTTTTAATTGAAGCTCTAGCGCTCAATTAGGGGCGAAACACTAGGGTGTTTACCCCCCGCCCCCCCCCCCCCCCCCCCCCCCTGCACGGTCACACACTGATCGAATGCTGCACGGGCGAGGGTTAATCGATTACAATATTTCTTTGATTCTTTGAATCGGAAGGAATCAATTCTCTAAATTTCTCCGTGAATCGAACGGTGATTGAATCATTCATATTCCAAAATGAATCATGATTGAATCGTTCCAAAAAAAGATGAATCAATAACCAGTCTGGCTTCCTACGTTCCTTCCTGAAGGAACTCAGTGAGGTCACCTATTGTCATGCCGCGGCGAGCTCAGCACCACAGGCCCGGTGGCCGTGCAGTGCAGCTGGAACGCCGGCCGGCAGCTGCTGTGCGCTGCTGGCTGCCCAACACTCTCACTAGTGTGGGGTTGATATTGGTCTGGTGTGCGCAGCATGTCGGGCTGCATGGGTACACGTGTCGGTCGTGTATGTCGGACTGTGTGGGTATGTGTCGATCGTGTATGTTCGGTCTGTGTGGGTATGTGTCGGTCGTGTATGTTCGGTCTGCGTGGGTATGTGTCGGTCGTGTATGTAGGGCTGTGTGAGGATGTATCGGTCGTATATGTCGGGCTGTGTGGGTATGTGTCGGTCGTGTATGTCGGGCTGTGTGGGTATGTGTCGGTCGTGTATGTTCGGTCTGTGTGGGTATGTGTCGGTCGTGTATGTAGGGCTGTGTGAGGATGTATCGGTCGTATATGTCGGGCTGTGTGGGTATGTGTCGGTCGTGTATGTCGGGCTGTGTGTGTATGTGTCGGTCGTGTATGTTGGGCTGTGTGGGTATGTGTCGGTCGTGTATGTCGGGCTGTGTGAGGATGTGTCGGTCGTATATGTCTGGCTGTGTGGGTATGTGTCGGTCGTGTATGTCGGGCTGCATGGGTACACGTGTCGGTCGTGTATGTCGGGCTGTATTGGTATGTGTCGGTCGTGTATGTCGGGCTGTGTGGGTATGTGTCGGTCGTGTATGTCGGGTTGTGTGGGTATGTGTCGGTCGTATATGTCGGGCTGTGTGGGTATGTGTCGGTCGTGTATGTCGGGCTGCATGGGTACACGTGTCGGTCGTATATATCGGGCTGTATGGGTATGTGTCGGTCGTGTATGTCGGGCTGTGTGGGTATGTGTCGGTCGTATATGTCGGGCTGTGTGGGTATGTGTCGGTCGTGTATGTCGGGCTGCATGGGTACACGTGTTGGTCGTATATGTCGGGCTGTATGGATATGTGTCGGTCGTGTATGTCGGGCTGTGTGGGTATGTGTCGGTCGTGTATGTCGGGCTGTATGGGTATGTGTCGGTCGTGTATGTCGGGCTGTGTGAGTATGTGTTGGTCGTATATGTCGGGCTGTATGGGTACGTGTCGGTCGTATATGTCGGGATGTGTGGGTATGTGTCGGTCGTGTATGTCGGGCTGTGTGGGTATGTGTCGGTCGTGTATGTCGGGCTGTGTGGGTACGTGTCGGTCGTATATGTCGGGCTGTATGGGTACGTGTCGGTGGTGTATGTCGGGCTGTGTGGGTATGTGTCGGTCGTGTATGTCGAGCTGTATGGGTATGTGTCGGTCGTGTATGTCGGGCTGTGTGGGTATGTGTCGGTCGTGTATGTCGGGCTGCATGGGTACACGTGTCGGTCGTATATGTCGGGCTGTATGGATATGTGTCGGTCGTGTATGTCGGGCTGTGTGGGTATGTGTTGGTCGTGTATGTCGGGCTGTATGAGTATGTGTCGGTCGTGTATGTCGGGCTGTATGGGTACGTGTCGGTCGTATATGTCGGGCTGTATGGGTACGTGTCGGTCGTATATGTCGGGATGTGTGGGTATGTGTCGGTCGTGTATGTCGGGCTGTGTGGGTATGTGTCGGTCGTGTATGTCGGGCTGTGTGGGTACGTGTCGGTCGTATATGTCGGGCTGTATGGGTACGTGTCGGTCGTGTATGTCGGGCTGTGTGGGTATGTGTCGGTCCTGTATGTCGAGCTGTATGGGTATGTGCCGGTCGTGTATGTCGGGCTGTGTGGGTACGTGTCGGTCGTATATGTCGGGCTGTGTGGGTATGTGTCGGTCGTGTATGTCGGGCTGTGTGGGTATGTGTCGGTCGTGTATGTCGGGCTGTGTGATGATGTGTCGGTCGTATATGTCGGGATGTGTGGGTATGTGTTGGTCGTGTATGTCGGGATGTGTGGGTATATGTCGGTCGTGTATGTCGAGCTGTATGGGTATGTGTCGGTCGTGTATGTCTGGCTGTGTGGGTATGTGTCGGTCGTGTATGTCGGGCTGTGTGGGTATATGTCGGTCGTGTATGTCGAGCTGTATGGGTATGTGTCGGTCGTGTATGTCGGGCTGTGTGGGTATGTGTCGGTCGTGTATGTCGGGCTGTGTGGGTATGTGTCGGTCGTGCAGGTCGGGCTGTATGGGTATGTGTCGGTCGTGTATGTCGGGCTGTGTGAGGATATGTCGGTCGTGTATGTCTGGCTGTGTGGGTATGTGTCGGTCGTGTATGTCGGGCTGCATGGGTACACGTGTCGGTCGTGTATGTCGGGCTGTATTGGTATGTGTCGGTCGTGTATGTCGGGCTGTGTGGGTATGTGTCGGTCGTGTATGTCGGGTTGTGTGGGTATGTGTCGGTCGTATATGTCGGGCTGTGTGGGTATGTGTCAGTCGTGTATGTCGGGCTGCATGGGTACACGTGTCGGTCGTATATATCGGGCTGTATGGGTATGTGTCGGTCGTGTATGTCGGGCTGTGTGGGTATGTGTCGGTCGTATATGTCGGGCTGTGTGGGTATGTGTCGGTCGTATGTCGGGCTGTGTGGGTATGTGTCGGTCGTATATGTCGGGCTGTGTGAGTATGTGTCGGTCGTGTATGTCGGGCTGCATGGGTACACGTGTCGGTCGTATATGTCGGGCTGTATGGATATGTGTCGGTCGTGTATGTCGGGATGTGTGGGTATGTGTCGGTCGTGTATGTCGGGCTGTATGGGTATGTGTCGGTCGTGTATGTCGGGCTGTGTGGGTATGTGTTGGTCGTATATGTCGGGCTGTATGGGTACGTGTCGGTCGTATATGTCGGGATGTGTGGATATGTGTCGGTCGTGTATGTCGGGCTGTGTGGGTATGTGTCGGTCGTGTATGTCGGGCTGTGTGGGTATGTGTCGGTCGTATATGTCGGGCTGTATGGGTACGTGTCGGTGGTGTATGTCGGGCTGTGTGGGTATGTGTCGGTCGTGTATGTCGAGCTGTATGGGTATGTGTCGGTCGTGTATGTCGGGCTGTGTGGGTGTGTGTCGGTCGTGTATGTCGGGCTGCATGGGTACACGTGTCGGTCGTATATGTCGGGCTGTATGGATATGTGTCGGTCGTGTATGTCGGGCTGTGTGGGTATGTGTCGGTCGTGTATGTCGGGCTGTATGGGTATGTGTCGGTCGTGTATGTCGGGCTGTATGGGTACGTGTCGGTCGTATATGTCGGGCTGTATGGGTACGTGTCGGTCGTATATGTCGGGATGTGTGGGTATGTGTCGGTCGTGTATGTCGGGCTGTGTGGGTATGTGTCGGTCGTGTATGTCGGGCTGTGTGGGTACGTGTCGGTCGTATATGTCGGGCTGTATGGGTACGTATCGGTCGTGCAGGTCGGGCTGTGTGGGTATGTGTCGGTCGTGTATGTCGAGCTGTATGGGTATGTGTCGGTCGTGTATGTCTGGCTGTGTGGGTATGTGTCGGTCGTGTATGTCGGGCTGTGTGAGGATGTGTCGGTCGTGTATGTCGGGCTGTGTGGGTATGTGTCGGTCGTGTATGTCGGGCTGTATGGGTATGTGTCGGTCGTGTATGTCGGGCTGTGTGAGGATATGTCGGTCGTGTATGTCGGGCTGTGTGGGTATGTGTCGGTCGTGTATGTCGGGCTGTATGGGTATGTGTCGATCGTGTATGTCGGGCTGTATGGGTATGTGTCGGTCGTGTATGTCGGGCTGTGGGGGTATGTGTCGGTCGTGTTTGTCGGCTGTATGGGTATGTGTCGATCGTGTATGTCGGGCTGTGTGGGTATGTGTCGGTCGTGTATGTCGGGCTGTGTGGGTATGTGTCGACCGTGTATGTCGGGCTGTATGGGTATGTGTCGGTCGTGTATGTCGGGCTGTATGAGGATGTGTCGGTCGTGTATGTCGGGCTGTATGGGTATGTGTCGATCGTGTATGTTCGGTCTGTGTGGGTATGTGTCGGTCGTGTATGTAGGGCTGTGTGAGGATGTATCGGTCGTATATGTCGGGCTGTGTGGGTATGTGTCGGTCGTGTATGTCGGGCTGTGTGTGTGTATGTGTCGGTCGTGTATGTTGGGCTGTGTGGGTATGTGTCGGTCGTGTATGTCGGGCTGTGTGGGTATGTGTCGGTCGTATATGTCTGGCTGTGTGGGTATGTGTCGGTCGTGTATGTCGGGCTGCATGGGTACACGTGTCGGTCGTGTATGTCGGGCTGTATTGGTATGTGTCGGTCGTGTATGTCGGGCTGTGTGGGTATGTGTCGGTCGTGTATGTCGGGTTGTGTGGGTATGTGTTGGTCGTATATGTCGGGCTGTGTGGGTATGTGTCGGTCGTGTATGTCGGGCTGCATGGATACACGTGTCGGTCGTATATATCGGGCTGTATGGGTATGTGTCGGTCGTGTATGTCGGGCTGTGTGGGTATGTGTCGGTCGTATATGTCGGGCTGTGTGGGTATGTGTCGGTCGTGTATGTCGGGCTGCATGGGTACACGTGTCGGTCGTATATGTCGGGCGGTATGGATATGTGTCGGTCGTGTATGTCGGGCTGTGTGGGTATGTGTCGGTCGTGTATGTCGGGCTGTATGGGTATGTGTCGGTCGTGTATGTCGGGCTGTGTGGGTATGTGTTGGTCGTATATGTCGGGCTGTATGGGTACGTGTCGGTCGTATATGTCGGGATGTGTGGGTATGTGTCGGTCGTGTATGTCGGGCTGTGTGGGTATGTGTCGGTCGTGTATGTCGGGCTGTGTGGGTACGTGTCGGTCGTATATGTCGGGCTGTATGGGTACGTGTCGGTCGTGTATGTCGGGCTGTGTGGGTATGTGTCGGTCCTGTATGTCGAGCTGTATGGGTATGTGTCGGTCGTGTATGTCTGGCTGTGTGGGTATGTGTCGGTCGTGTATGTCGGGCTGTGTGAGGATATGTCGGTCGTGTATGTCGGGCTGTGTGGGTATGTGTCGGTCGTGTATGTCGGGCTGTGTGGGTACGTGTCGGTCGTATATGTCGGGCTGTGTGGGTATGTGTCGGTCGTGTATGTCGGGCTGTGTGGGTATGTGTCGGTCGTGTATGTCGGGCTGTGTGATGATGTGTCGGTCGTATATGTCGGGATGTGTGGGTATGTGTTGGTCGTGTATGTCGGGATGTGTGGGTATATGTCGGTCGTGTATGTCGAGCTGTATGGGTATGTGTCGGTCGTGTATGTCTGGCTGTGTGGGTATGTGTCGGTCGTGTATGTCGGGCTGTGTGAGGATATGTGGGTCGTGTATGTCTGGCTGTGTGGGTATGTGTCGGTCGTGTATGTCGGGCTGCATGGGTACACGTGTCGGTCGTGTATGTCGGGCTGTATTGGTATGTGTCGGTCGTGTATGTCGGGCTGTGTGGGTATGTGTCGGTCGTGTATGTCGGGTTGTGTGGGTATGTGTCGGTCGTATATGTCGGGCTGTGTGGGTATGTGTCAGTCGTGTATGTCGGGCTGCATGGGTACACGTGTCGGTCGTATATATCGGGCTGTATGGGTATGTGTCGGTCGTGTATGTCGGGCTGTGTGGGTATGTGTCGGTCGTATATGTCGGGCTGTGTGGGTATGTGTCGGTCGTGTATGTCGGGCTGTGTGGGTATGTGTCGGTCGTATATGTCGGGCTGTGTGGGTATGTGTCGGTCGTGTATGTCGGGCTGCATGGGTACACGTGTCGGTCGTATATGTCGGGCTGTATGGATATGTGTCGGTCGTGTATGTCGGGATGTGTGGGTATGTGTCGGTCGTGTATGTCGGGCTGTATGGGTATGTGTCGGTCGTGTATGTCGGGCTGTGTGGGTATGTGTTGGTCGTATATGTCGGGCTGTATGGGTACGTGTCGGTCGTATATGTCGGGATGTGTGGGTATGTGTCGGTCGTGTATGTCGGGCTGTATGGGTACGTGTCGGTCGTATATGTCGGGATGTGTGGGTATGTGTCGGTCGTGTATGTCGGGCTGTGTGGGTATGTGTCGGTCGTGTATGTCGGGCTGTGTGGGTATGTGTCGGTCGTATATGTCGGGCTGTATGGGTACGTGTCGGTCGTGTATGTCGGGCTGTGTGGGTATGTGTCGGTCGTGTATGTCGAGCTGTATGGGTATGTGTCGGTCGTGTATGTCGGGCTGTGTGGGTATGTGTCGGTCGTGTATGTCGGGCTGCATGGGTACACGTGTCGGTCGTATATGTCGGGCTGTATGGATATGTGTCGGTCGTGTATGTCGGGCTGTGTGGGTATGTGTCGGTCGTGTATGTCGGGCTGTATGGGTATGTGTCGGTCGTGTATGTCGGGCTGTATGGGTACGTGTCGGTCGTATATGTCGGGCTGTATGGGTACGTGTCGGTCGTATATGTCGGGATGTGTGGGTATGTGTCGGTCGTGTATGTCGGGCTGTGTGGGTATGTGTCGGTCGTGTATGTCGGGCTGTGTGGGTACGTGTCGGTCGTATATGTCGGGCTGTATGGGTACGTATCGGTCGTGCAGGTCGGGCTGTGTGGGTATGTGTCGGTCGTGTATGTCGAGCTGTATGGGTATGTGTCGGTCGTGTATGTCTGGCTGTGTGGGTATGTGTCGGTCGTGTATGTCGGGCTGTGTGAGGATATGTCGGTCGTGTATGTCGGGCTGTGTGGGTATGTGCCGGTCGTGTATGTCGGGCTGTGTGGGTACGTGTCGGTCGTATATGTCGGGCTGTGTGGGTATGTGTCGGTCGTGTATGTCGGGCTGTGTGGGTATGTGTCGGTCGTGTATGTCGGGCTGTGTGATGATGTGTCGGTCGTATATGTCGGGATGTGTGGGTATGTGTTGGTCGTGTATGTCGGGCTGTGTGGGTATGTGTCGGTCGTGTATGTCGGGCTGTGTGGGTATGTGTCGGTCGTGTATGTCGGGCTGTATGGGTACAAGTGTCGGTCGTGTATGTCGGGCTGTGTGGGTATATTTCGGTCGTGTATGTCGGGCTGCATGGGTACACGTGTCGGTCGTGTATGTCGGGCTGTGTGGGTATGTGTCGGTCGTGTATGTCGGGCTATGTGGGTATGTGTCGGTCGTGTATGTCGGGCTGTGTGGGTATGTGTCGGTCGTGTATGTCGGGCTGTGTTGGTATGTGTCGGTCGTGTATGTCGGGCTGTGTGGGTATGTGTCGGTCGTGTATGTCGGGCTGTGTGGGTATGTGTCGGTCGTGTATGTCGGGCTGTGTGGGTATGTGTCGGTCGTGTATGTCGGGCTATGTGGGTATGTGTCGGTCGTGTATGTCGGGATATGTGGGTATGTGTCGGTCGTGTATGTCGGGCTGTGTTGGTATGTGCCGGTCGTGTATGTCGGGCTGTGTGAGTATGTGTCGGTCGTGTATGTCGGGCTGTGTGGGTATGTGTCGGTCGTGTATGTCGGGCTGTGTGGGTATGTGTCGGTCGTGTATGTCGGGCTGTGTGAGGATATGTCGGTCGTGTATGTCGGGCTGTGTGGGTATGTGTCGGTCGTGTATGTCGGGCTGTGCGGGTATGTGTCGGTCGTGTATGTCGGGCTGTGTGGGTATGTGTCGGTCGTATATGTCGGGCTGTGTGGGTATGTGTCGGTCGTGTATGTCGGGCTGTGTGTGGATGTGTCGGTCGTGTATGTCGGGCTGTGTGGGTATGTGTCGGTCGTGTATGTCGGGCTGTGTGGGTATGTGTCGGTCGTATATGTCGGGCTGTGTGGGTATGTGTCGGTCGTGTATGTCGGGCTGTATGGGTATGTGCCGGTCGTATATGTCGGGCTGTGTGGGTATGTGTCGGTCGTGTATGTCGGGCTGTATGGGTATGTGTCGGTCGTGTATGTCGGGCTGTATGGGTAGTGTCGGTCGTGTATGTCGGGCTGTGCGGGTACCGACTCTGTCGTTACCCGGCACCGATGCGTCAGTGTGTGCGCCGTGTTCCGTGTGCCGTGTGCCGTGCGCCGTGCGCCGTGTACCATGCGCCGTGTGCCGTGTGCCGTGTGCCGTGTGCCGTGTGCCGTGTGCCGTGTGCCGTGTACCGTGTGCCGTGTGCCGTGTGCCGTGTGCCGTGCGCCGTGTGCCGTGTACCATGCGCCGTGTGCCGTGTGCCGTGTGCCGTGTACCGTGTGCCGTGTGCCGTGTGCCGTGCGCCGTGCGCCGTGCGCCGTGTACCATGCGCCGTGTGCCGTGTGCCGTGTGCCGTGCGCCGTGTACCGTGTACCATGCGCCGTGTGCCGTGTGCCGTGTGCCGTGTGACGTGGTACCTCGGTCAGCCGGTCACGGTGCGCGGCAGTGGAGGCTGCAGGAGCCGTGTGTAGCCGGACCCAGCGGCCGCCTCCCGCCAGCACTGCCCCGCTGAGCTGGTGGTGCCGGTGTCTAGCGGCACAGGCGCCCCAGGTGGTATACTAACTCACCAAGTATCCAGGGCATACAACAATAAGTGAGGAATCTCATAACTCAGGTGGTGCACAAATCACCAGCTATCCCCGTCTGGAGGATGTGCGTACAGACAACAGTGCATGCCTACAGTTGATCTCTAAACTGGTGCGTTTGAGATACTTGAGATAAAACACCGTCTTTCACATGTGACATGATCTTCGGCTTGTTTGAGTCCGCTGAGCATGGCGACAGCGTACCAATTCAATGATTGTATGAGCACGGTTGGTATGCCAATCGTCGTCATGTCTGGTGCGTTACCACGGTAACGAATACGACTCGGAAGATAACTGTGACTGAGATTTTAAAGGTGTAATAACTGTGACTGAGATTTTAACGGTGTAATAACTGTGACTGAGATTTTAACGGTGTGGCAGCGGAGAGACAAGCGATAGCCGGGACGGACCGCCGGGCACCCTTCTTCTGTAGACGATGTTGGATAATTCGTGTTTTACTTCTCCGGATGCTGTCATCTACGGGGCATTTTCACTCAATAACGGCAGTTATGACTCACCTTTGTTACCAAAGGCGGATCCAGAATGGGGTAAATCTAAAAAAGTGTCACATCTCATCTGATGTCGCTTCATTGCGCATTGGTAGTTAATTTAAAATTCAACTTCCCTTCGTAAAAGTTTTTTAGATTGCTTTTTAAATATGAAAATGTGTAAATTTTCCGTGCCGATTCTAGGAGTTTTTTTTTTTGGTGGGGGTCATGGCCCTTATGCCCCAGCTCCCCTGGGATCCGCCAGTGTTCGTTACCAGTGTAATATGCACTAGTTTGGTGCAATGGTAACTGTTGACCTCTCCGCCATCCCCTGCCAGGTGGCAGCGGTCATTTGATTGGCCGTTTGCCATGTGTCGGTGCAGCGCTTGCCAACACTGAACACACCGAGTGTTATTGCAGGAGATTTGAAGGACACACCCACGGCCCGAGGACAGGGTCCGGCGCCAGCTCCGTGGCGTGGCAGCCTATTATTAGACTTGTGATACTGCTATTGGCCGACATTCCGTGTCATCTGGTGACTTGTGATACTGCTATTGGCCGACATTCCGTGTCATCTGGTGACTTGTGATACTGCTATTGGCCGACATTCCGTGTCATCTGGTGACTTGTGATACTGCTATTGACCGACATTCCGTGTCATCTGGTGACTTGTGATACTGCTATTGGCCGACATTCCGTGTCATCTGGTGACTTGTGATACTGCTATTGGCCGACATTCCGTGTCATCTGGTGACTTGTGATACTGCTATTGGCCGACATTCCGTGTCATCTGGTGACTTGTGATACTGCTATTGGCCGACATTCCGTGTCATCTGGTGACTTGTGATACTGCTATTGGCCGACATTCCGTGTCATCTGGTGACTTGTGATACTGCTATTGGCCGACATTCCGTGTCATCTGGTGACTTGTGATACTGCTATTGACCGACATTCCGTGTCATCTGGTGACTTGTGATACTGCTATTGGCCGACATTCCGTGTCATCTGGTGACTTGTGATACTGCTATTGGCCGACATTCCGTGTCATCTGGTGACTTGTGATACTGCTATTGGCCGACATTCCGTGTCATCTGGTGACTTGTGATACTGCTATTGGCCGACATTCCGTGTCATCTGGTGACTTGTGATACTGCTATTGGCCGACATTCCGTGTCATCTGGTGACTTGTGATACTGCTATTGGCCGACATTCCGTGTCATCTGGTGACTTGTGATACTGCTATTGGCCGACATTCCGTGTCATCTAGTGACTTGTGATACTGCTATTGGCCGACATTCCGTGTCATCTGGTGACTTGTGATACTGCTATTGGCCGACATTCCGTGTCATCTGGTGACTTGTGATACTGCTATTGGCCGACATTCCGTGTCATCTGGTGACTTGTGATACTGCTATTGGCCGACATTCCGTGTCATCTGGTGACTTGTGATACTGCTATTGGCCGACATTCCGTGTCATCTGGTGACTTGTGATACTGCTATTGGCCGACATTCCGTGTCATCTGGTGACTTGTGATACTGCTATTGGCCGACATTCCGTGTCATCTGGTGACTCGTGATACTGCTATTGGCCGACATTCCGTGTCATCTGGTGACTTGTGATACTGCTATTGGCCGACATTCCGTGTCATCTGGTGACTTGTGATACTGCTATTGGCCGACATTCCGTGTCATCTGGTGACTTGTGATACTGCTATTGGCCGACATTCCGTGTCATCTGGTGACTTGTGATACTGCTATTGACCGACATTCCGTGTCATCTGGTGACTTGTGATACTGCTATTGGCCGACATTCCGTGTCATCTGGTGACTTGTGATACTGCTATTGGTCGACATTCCGTGTCATCTGGTGACTTGTGATACTGCTATTGGCCGACATTCCGTGTCATCTGGTGACTTGTGATACTGCTATTGGCCGACATTCCGTGTCATCTGGTGACTTGTGATACTGCTATTGGCCGACATTCCGTGTCATCTGGTGACTTGTGATACTGCTATTGGCCGACATTCCGTGTCATCTGGTGACTTGTGATACTGCTATTGACCGACATTCCGTGTCATCTGGTGACTTGTGATACTGCTATTGGCCGACATTCCGTGTCATCTGGTGACTTGTGATACTGCTATTGGCCGACATTCCGTGTCATCTGGTGACTTGTGATACTGCTATTGGCCGACATTCCGTGTCATCTGGTGACTTGTGATACTGCTATTGGCCGACATTCCGTGTCATCTAGTGACTTGTGATACTGCTATTGGCCGACATTCCGTGTCATCTGGTGACTTGTGATACTGCTATTGGCCGACATTCCGTGTCATCTGGTGACTTGTGATACTGCTATTGGCCGACATTCCGTGTCATCTGGTGACTTGTGATACTGCTATTGGCCGACATTCCGTGTCATCTGGTGACTTGTGATACTGCTATTGGCCGACATTCCGTGTCATCTGGTGACTTGTGATACTGCTATTGGCCGACATTCCGTGTCATCTGGTGACTTGTGATACTGCTATTGGCCGACATTCCGTGTCATCTGGTGACTCGTGATACTGCTATTGGCCGACATTCCGTGTCATCTGGTGACTTGTGATACTGCTATTGGCCGACATTCCGTGTCATCTGGTGACTTGTGATACTGCTATTGGCCGACATTCCGTGTCATCTGGTGACTTGTGATACTGCTATTGGCCGACATTCCGTGTCATCTGGTGACTTGTGATACTGCTATTGACCGACATTCCGTGTCATCTGGTGACTTGTGATACTGCTATTGGCCGACATTCCGTGTCATCTGGTGACTTGTGATACTGCTATTGGTCGACATTCCGTGTCATCTGGTGACTTGTGATACTGCTATTGGCCGACATTCCGTGTCATCTGGTGACTTGTGATACTGCTATTGGCCGACATTCCGTGTCATCTGGTGACTTGTGATACTGCTATTGGCCGACATTCCGTGTCATCTGGTGACTTGTGATACTGCTATTGGCCGACATTCCGTGTCATCTGGTGACTTGTGATACTGCTATTGACCGACATTCCGTGTCATCTGGTGACTTGTGATACTGCTATTGGCCGACATTCCGTGTCATCTGGTGACTTGTGATACTGCTATTGGCCGACATTCCGTGTCATCTGGTGACTTGTGATACTGCTATTGGCCGACATTCCGTGTCATCTGGTGACTTGTGATACTGCTATTGGCCGACATTCCGTGTCATCTAGTGACTTGTGATACTGCTATTGGCCGACATTCCGTGTCATCTGGTGACTTGTGATACTGCTATTGGCCGACATTCCGTGTCATCTGGTGACTTGTGATACTGCTATTGGCCGACATTCCGTGTCATCTGGTGACTTGTGATACTGCTATTGGCCGACATTCCGTGTCATCTGGTGACTTGTGATACTGCTATTGGCCGACATTCCGTGTCATCTGGTGACTTGTGATACTGCTATTGGCCGAAATTCCGTGTCATCTGGTGACTTGTGATACTGCTATTGGCCGACATTCCGTGTCATCTGGTGACTTGTGATACTGCTATTGGCCGACATTCCGTGTCATCTGGTGACTTGTGATACTGCTATTGGCCGAAATTCCGTGTCATCTGGTGACTTGTGATACTGCTATTGGCCGACATTCCGTGTCATCTGGTGACTTGTGATACTGCTATTGGCCGAAATTCCGTGTCATCTGGTGACTTGTGATACTGCTATTGGCCGAAATTCCGTGTCATCTGGTGACTTGTGATACTGCTATTGGCCGACATTCCGTGTCATCTGGTGACTTGTGATACTGCTATTGGCCGACATTCCGTGTCATCTGGTGACTTATAACCTGAAGTCCAGATTTGTATACAGATGGGTCAAAAATTGGTGATATTCTCCACACCAAATTGAGAAGCGAAATGTCCCATTTGAATTATCATTTATTTCAACTCCAAAAATTGGACACACCAGCATGTTCCTGCGGTCACCAAATGGAAAATGTTAAACACTTTATACTTTCATGCGCAAATACATCCTCGAAAGAAACGCACTGCTCGAAAATTTGTCAAACACACTGCATTGTGATTTCAGAAATATCCCCACATGCATCCAACTCCAAATCCTCATGCATGGACGGAATCTCGGCGACGGCGATGGTCGCGCGGTGGCTAAGTATCTTCAGATCTATATTTTGAGATCAAGAAGATTTGACTGCGAGTTGCGACTAGCAGATAATTTGTTAGCGGACGAGCGAGACGAGCCCGGCGAGGTGTGCAGTGACGGGCGGGCTTCTCTTAGCCATAGGCCTCGTAGCGGCGGCGGTGGAGGTACTCGATAAAATGCATGTTTGTTTTTTAGTTGGTACCTCGACTTAAAGGGACTGTCCCACCTTTGTGAAAGTTGTCGAATCACACTTAATTGTATGTCTACATGTCAGGCGAGGTCAGCTGAACATGTTCGTGAACTTTTTTCCGCAAAAATGCTTATCTTGGAAGATATTCAACTTTTAGTTTTAAGCGGAAAGCTGGGCTGGTGAAGTCATATGATTTTTTTTTAATAACGGGGAAATCCTTTGTGCTGCCATTCGAGAGATGACGCTGTCGGTTTATATGCCCTATTCAAATACGCATGGGCCTTATTTTTTACAGATGTCAAAATCAAACTCGAATATCTTCTTGATTAGATCATTGTGGTTGTTTTAACTGCTACCATACTTAATTTAAATGCCAAGCCATCAAAATGGCTATCTCAACTCAAATATAATATTAAGGTGGGATAGTCCCTTTAAGGGCTTGTAAGCGCTTCTGTGCCAACTCACGCTTAATTTGTATTTACTTACTCTTTCTGTTAATAAACGTGATGATGATGATGATGATGATGATGATGATGATGATGATGATGATGATGATGATGATGATGATGATGATGATGATGATGATGATGATGATGATGATGATGATGATGATGATGATGATGATGATGATGATGATGATGATGATGATGATGATGATGATGATGATGATGATGATGATGATGATGATGATGATGATGATGATGATGATGATGATGATGATGATGATGATGATGATGATGATGATGATGATGATGATGATGATGATGATGATGATGATGATGATGATGATGATGATGATGATGATGATGATGATGATGATGCTGGTGGTGGTGGTGGTGGTGGTGGTGGTGGTGGTGGTGGTGGTGGTGGTGGTGGTGGTGGTGGTGGTGGTGGTGGTGGTGGTGGTGGTGTACGACTATGACTACGACTACGACTACGACTATGTATGCTGGCCGCCGCCGCCGCCGCCGCCAGGTTTGCGGATGAAGTTTTTGTGTGTGGTCTAATCACCTTGACATTAATAGGACGTCCGGCACGGCAGGCCAGCATACATAGTCGTAGGTAAATATCATCACGTTCTGATCATCTGGTGACATGACATGTTGTCAGGCACGATACGGGAAGCGAAAAAGAAATACCGGGCAAAACCATGCGATGTCGTCCTCATGGTGCGAGCTATGTCTGCGCAGTGGCGGATCCAGGATTTTCTAAGGCAGGGGGCTTCAGGCCCGAGGGCGGCTATGGTCTCTGAGAACTCTCTCGAGACCGACGCCTGTATTGTCTCTGAGAACTCTCTCGAGACTGACGCCTGTATTGTCTCTGGGAACTCTCTCGAGACTGACGCCTGTATTGTCTCTGAGAACTCTCTCTCTCGAGTCTGTCGCGTCTCTCAGTACTCTGTAGAGATAAGACTGACGCCTGTGTTGTCTCCGAGAACTCTCTCTCGAGTCTTTCGCGTCTCTCAGTACTCTGTAGAGACAAGACTGACGCCTGTATTGTCTCCGAGAACTCTCTCTCGAGTCTTTCGCGTCTCTCAGTACTCTGTAGAGACAAGACTGACGCCTGTATTGTCTCTGAGAACTCTCTCGAGACTGACGCCTGTATTGTCTCTGGGAACTCTCTCGAGACTGACGCCTGTATTGTCTCTGAGAACTCTCTCTTGAGTATTTCGCGTCTCTCGGTACTCTGTAGAGACAAGACTGACGCCTGTGTTGTATCCGAGAACTCTCTCTCGAGTCTTTCGCGTCTCTCAGTACTCTGTAGAGACAAGACTGACGCCTGTATTGTCTCTGAGAACTCTCTCGAGACTGACGCCTGTATTGTCTCTGAGAACTCTCTCTTGAGTATTTCGCGTCTCTCGGTACTCTGTAGAGACAAGACTGACGCCTGTGTTGTCTCCGAGAACTCTCTCTCGAGTCTTTCGCGTCTCTCAGTACTCTGTAGAGACAAGACTGACGCCTGTATTGTCTCTGGGAACTCTCTCGAGACTGACGCCTGTATTGTCTCTGAGAACTCTCTCTCGAGTCTTTCGCGTCTCTCGGTACTCTGCACTCAGAAACACTTTTGAGAACTTTTGCTGAATGCTCTTCCCGGAGAAACCTGCACGGTCTCCATTTCGAGACCTTTCAGTGGATGGTCTCGCCTGATACATCTACATGGTCTCCGCGTTGGTTGTTGAGAGTAAATATGTCTCCAGCTGACAATGTTATGTCTCTGAGACCATCAGGCAGTCAACGAATTATAAAAGTCTGTCGCGATCGAGGATCGAACCCGCGGGCTGTTTTAGCAGTCACCTGTTGAGAACAGTGGATGATCTCCTGAGAGAACCCTGAAATTGAATTCATTCCATGCAGATGGCGCCACCATAGCACTGCAGGTGTCGCTGTAATCGCAACGACGGAAACCGACTTTTATTAAAGTAAATACCGAAGAACTATTACTTTTTCGATCGTTTTGATTTGTAAATATTACTTTCATACCATCATTTGTTAACAAAACAATATTAATACACGGAAAGTCGGTAAGTATCAACCTCACCCAGCAATTGCCTTGGTTGGTACCGTCTTTTTGCTTGTTCTGGTATAAGCCACGCCGTAGCTCAGTGGTAGAGCGCTCGCTTAACATGTGAAGGGTCCCCGGTTCAATCCCGGCCGGCGCCGAAACTTTTTTCAGGCATTCTCATGCAAGACACGCTGAGAACCTTGACAAAAAATATAATCTTGAGACCAAAAGACCCCCTCGAAAGTTCTCGTAAAATGTGGCTCTCTGCAGAGACTAAATCGACCCCTGTATGGTCTCTGAGAACTCTCAAGAGTCTCCGATGTCTGTCAGTGTGTAGAGACAAGACTGACGCCTGTATTGTCTCCGGGAACTCTCTCGAGACTGACGCCTGTATTGTCTCTGATAACTCTCTCTCGAGTCTTTCGCGTCTCTCAGTACTCTGTAGAGACAAGACTGACGCCTGTATTGTCTCTGAGAACTCTCTCGAGACTGACGCCTGTATTGTCTCTGAGAACTCTCTCAAGACTGACGCCTGTATTGTCTCTGGGAACTCTCTCGAGACTGACGCCTGTATTGTCTCTGAGAACTCTCTCTCGAGTCTTTCGCGTCTCTCGGTACTCTGTAGAGACAAGACTGACGCCTGTGTTGTCTCCGAGAACTCTCTCTCTCGAGTCTTTCGCGTCTCTCAGTACTCTGTAGAGACAAGACTGACGCCTGTATTGTCTCTGAGAACTCTCTCGAGACTGACGCCTGTATTGTCTCTGAGAACTCTCTCGAGACTGACGCCTGTATTGTCTCTGGGAACCCTCTCGAGACTGACGCCTGTATTGTCTCTGAGAACTCTCTCTCGAGTCTTTCGCGTCTCTCGGTACTCTGTAGAGACAAGACTGACGCCTGTATTGTCTCTGGGAACTCTCTCGAGACTGACGCCTGTATTGTCTCTGAGAACTCTCTTTCGAGTCTTTCGCGTCTCTCAGTACTCTGTAGAGACAAGACTGACGCCTGTATTGTCTCTGAGAACTCTCTCGAGACTGACGCCTGTATTGTCTCTGGGAACTCTCTCGAGACTGACGCCTGTATTGTCTCTGAGAACTCTCTCTCGAGTCTTTCGCGTCTCTCAGTACTCTGTAGAGACAAGACTGACGCCTGTATTGTCTCTGAGAACTCTCTCTCTCGAGTCTTTCGCGTCTCTCAGTACTCTGTAGAGACAAGACTGACGCCTGTATTGTTTCTCGAGTCTTTCGCGTCTCTCAGTGCAATAGCGTATAAGCTAATCTAAGACTTAGGTGCAATGCAAAAATGTCCTGAATTGTCTTGTATCGTATACAATTTTCCGGCATTAAACCAAAACGAATGCATTCTAGTTTTCATGAGTTGAAAGTGTTATCACAGTTTGCTAGTTAACCCGCGAGTTACTGGGGTATATTTCATAACGCGACTTACTGGGGGGGGGGGGGGGCTATTTTTTGCCCCCCCCCTTCTGATCTCTGGAACTACTGGACCGAATGTAAAAATTCAAACGGAATTCGATAGCCCTGGGCTATTTATCGAGGGAAACATAATATTGTTGATCTCAGGGTCACCGATAACGTCACAGGTCAGGTCAAGTGCAAAATGTTTGACCGTGTCAAAAGGTCTCGATGGATGGAATTGTCGCGCAAAATTGCGATATTAAACGCATAAGCTGTCGATAAATCGGTATGATTCGTGTGTCTGACACTTCTAAACACCTTTCTAAGCTGTTTATGACCTTGGGTCAGGTCAAGGTCATCCGAGGTCACGAGGTCAAACTGCAGATTACGGTCATTAGGCGTTGTAACACATGTTTATGGGTTAGTTTTTCGTCTAGAACGCGAAAAATGACATTAGAACATTGTTTGTTCCATATAAATAGAAGTTAAAAGCAAAAATAGAAATGCGTTTTTTTATGCATAGTAATGCTGTGAGAAGTGGTCGATTTTTGTCATGTACAGGTCATAACTCGGTCATTTTTAAAGATATCTACTTTAAATTTGGTACACATATTCACCGCATACGTTTCGATCGCATATATTCCGGTTTTTGGATAATTATGATTTTTTCTTAAAAAATTAAAATAAAAAAAATGAATTTGGATTTCTCAAATTTTGAATTAAAAAACCCTAAAAAATTCGAGATAGCAGTTTGATAGCTCGGTCTATTGTCAGTAATTTTATTTGAAACAATTTAGTTTATCTCAAATATCGTACCTTTGACAGCGTTTTCCGCAAACCATTATTTTGCAACAAAAACCGAAGAACATCACGTCACTCTGACGTCATTCCCGGTTGACCTATCATAGCCTCATATTTTTTCTTTTGCCAACATATGTAGAATTGATGTGAGAGAAGGTACTGCAAGTTTGGTGACGATACCCGTGTTCGTTTAGGAGTTATTGCAAAATAACGGGAGGGGGGAATAGCCCCCCCAGTAACTCGCGGGCTAAGGGCCCTTTTAGCCCTACGTTCAACATTCTACCCACGTTTACGCAAATATTTCCGTCGTTCTCATTTTAATAACACTGACTCAGCTCGGTTCCCATATTGTATTTGCTTTTCCTTCCTAAGCAGGGTGTATCGTCACATCGTGAATTGTTCTCTTTGCTGGTGGGTCTGGTCTGCTGGTGGATCTGGTGTATATTAACACGCGCCCTGGAGGGGGGGGGGGGGGGCGAAATCCGCCCCTCCGGTTTTTAAAGTATAGCGCAAAAACAGCGGCACGCAGCGCCGCTGTTTTATGCATACCTGTTTGGCAATGAACTTCCCACATTATGTAAAATTCTTGGCCTCGGGTCATCTCAGGTCAGGTCACCAGACCAGGTCACGTGATGCCCCCAACTCCAAAACGTTTGCAGTAGTACCACAGCCACTGTTTTAGGCCGATTGGTTTCAAACTTGCAGGATTTAATAAGGTCATAGATACCAACTATTTGCTTATCTCGGATTTATAATATCGGTGCCCTAAGGTCAGGTCAATTTCGTGACCGTCAACACTGTTTGTCAATAACTATCGACATAATGAAGATAGAAAAGAGAACATGGTACCAATGTGTTTGTCTCGTCGAGACACGTCTTCCAATATGCAGCATGACCAACTTGGGTCACCACTTGACCTTGACCTGAGGTCAAATTTCTCAGTTGACCTAACTTGCTCACCATGAATATGATTCGAAGTGCCTTGACGAGATAAATAGATGGTGGCAAACGTATTACTTTATCTTTATTAGCTAAAAAGTTATTTCCGAAAAACAGTTTTGCCAAAAATGACCTTTTTGACATGTGATGACCTCTAGAGCCTAAACTATTGACTTGTGCTCAAATCTGAGCAGGACACTTATGTCGATTGCATTTGTGAAGAGCTTTCGATTGCTTGTTTCCGTTTGCTGCTAGCTATCATAGTTCCCGAGATATTTGGGGGTGTTCGAAGCGAAGTCCTAAAACTGGAAAATCTGACCTTTGATGACCTCTGGTGACCTCAATTTTGACCTGACCTAAAAAAAG
>JAXIVJ010011197.1:0-30000 GCA_036785665.1 Chirona hameri
CGCTCTCTCTCTCGCTCTCTCTCTTCGCTCTCTCTCTCGCTCTCTCTCTCGTCTCTCTTCGTCTCTCTCTCGCTCCTACTCTCGCTCTCTCTCTCGCTCTCTCTCCGCTCTTCTCTCGCTCTCTCTCTCGGCTCTCTCTCTCGCTCTCTCTCTCGACTCTCTCTCCTCGCTTCGCCTCTCGCTCTCTCTCACAGCTCTCTCTCTCTCGCCTCTCTCTCACGCACTCTCTCTTCGCTCCTCACTCTCTCGCTCTCTCCTCTGCTCTCTCTCTTCTGCTCTCTCTCTCGCTCTTCTCTCTCGCTCTCTCTCTCTCGCTCTCTTCTCGCTCTCTCTCTCGCTCTCTGCTCTCGCTCTCTCATCTCGCTCTTCTCGCTCTCTCTCTCTCGCTCTCTCTCTCACGCCTCTCTCTCACAGCTCTCTCTCTCGCTCTCTCTCTCGCTCTCTCCTTCGGCTCTCTCTCTCGCTCTCTCTCTCGCTCTCTCTTCGCTCTCACTCTCCTCCGCTCTCTCTATCGGCTCTCTCTCTCGCTCTTCTCTCTCGCACTCATCTATCTCACGCTCTTCTCTCTCGCTCTCTCTTTCCTCTCTCTCTCGATCACTCTAGTATCGCTCTCTTCTCTCGCTCTCTCTCTCGTCTCATCTCTCCCGTCTCTCTCACTTCGCTACTCTTCTCTCTCGCTCATCTCTCTCAGCTCTCTCTCTCGCTCTCTCTCTCTCGCACCTCTCCTATCTCTCGCTCTCTCTCTCGTCTCTCTCTCTACGCTCGTCTTCTCGCTCTCTCTCTCGCTCTCTCTCTCGCTCTCTCTCTCGCTCTCTCTCTCCGCTCTCTCTCTCCGCTCTCTCTCGCCTCTCAAAGATCAATATCTCGCTCTCTCTCTCGCCTCTCACATCTCTCTCGCTCTCTCGCTCTCGACTCTACCTCTCCTCGCTCCTCATCTCGCGCTCTCTCTCTCTGCTCGACTCTCTCTCTAGCTCCTCTCTCTCCGCACTCTCTCTCTGCCACGCCCTCCCTCTCTCTCGCCTCTCATCTCACTCGCCCTCTCCTCTCTCTCTCTCTCACGACTTCCTCTCCACTCTCTTCTCGACTCTCTCTCTCGCTCTCTACTTCTCCTCTCCTACTCGCTCTCTCTCTCCTCTCTGCTCCGCTCTCTCTGATCTCGCTCTCTCTCTCGCTCTCTCCTTCCTCGCTCTCTCCTCGCTCTCATCTCCTCTCTTCTCTCTCGCTCTCTCTCCTCAGCTCTCTCTCTCGCTCTTTCTCTCAGCTCTCTCAATGACTCTCGCATCTCTCTCAACCTCTTCCTCTCACGCACTCGCTCTCTCCCTCGCTCCTTCTCACCCGCTCATCGCTCTCAGCTCATCCCTCTCATCCAGCAGCTTCTCTCTCGCCATCCTAACGCCTCTCGCTCCTCTCACTCGCTCTCTCACTCGCTCTCGCTCCTCGATATCTCGTCACTCTCGCTCTCGCTCTCTCCCAGCTCTCAGCTCATCGCATCTCTCTCTCGCTACCCTCTCCTCCGCCTCTCCTCGCCCTCTCTCACGCTCTTCGCCCACCTCGCTCTCTCGCTCATCGCTCTCTGCTCTCGCGTCTCTCTCTCGCTCCTCATTGCGGCTCTCACGCTTCGCTCTCTCTCACGCTCCTGGCTCTCGCTCTCGCTCTCGCTCGCCTCTCGCTCACTACTCTCGCCTCTCTCTCGATCTCTCGCTCTTCACGCTCTCTCCACGCTCTCTCGCACTTCACGCCTCACTCTGGCGCTCTCTTCCACTAATACAGCTCTTACGCCTTTTTCGCCTCTCTCTCCGCACTTCACTCGCAACACCCTCTTCGCTCTCTCTCATGCTACCCGCCACAACTATTAACGCCTCTCTCTCCTCTCTCTTCCGCTCTCCTCTCTCGCTCTGTCGCTCTCCCCTCTTTCTCTCTCCGCTCCTTCATCGTCTCCACTCCGCTCTCGCTCTCGCTCTCCTCTCCTCGCTCTCCCTTCAACGCTCGCGCTCTCGCTCTTTCGCTCTCGCATCTCGCTCTCCGGTCCTCGCATCTCACTCGCTCTTCAGCACTCCTCGCTCCACTCTCGCTCTCGCTCTCTGCCTCTCGCGTCTTCGCTCTCCTCTCGCTCTCGCTCTCTCAGCTCCATTCTCGCTCTCCTCGCTTCTCTCGCTCTCCCTCATGCTCTCGCTCTCCTCGCTCTCGCTCCTCGCTCTCGCTCACCTCACTGCTCTCGCTCTCGCTCTCAGCGCTCGCTTCGCTCTCACCCCGCTCCTCAGCTCTCAGCTCTCCTCACCTCGCCTCCCCCTCTCGCGACTCAATCCACGTCTCTCTACGCTTCACTCGCTCCGCTCCCTCTCGCCTCTCAGCTCTCGCTCGTCGCTCACCTCGCTCTCCTGCTCTCGCTCACGCATCTCGTCTCCCCTCCCACCGCTCTCGCTCTCGCTCTCATGCACCTCCTCACCCGCACTCTGTCTCACCGCTCTCGGCTCGCACCTCTCACACTGCTCTCAGCTCTCCTCGCTCTCGCTCTCGCTCTCGACCATCTCCACTCCTCTCGCTCTCCCTCGCTCACCTCTCGCCCTCTCCCCCTCGCTCTCCCCGCTCACATCCTCGCCCCTCTCAGCTCTCGCTTCTCGCTCTCGCTCTCGCCTCCTCTCGCTCTCGCTTCCTCTCG
This sequence comes from Chirona hameri, assembly GCA_036785665.1. Classification (NCBI taxonomy): domain Eukaryota; kingdom Metazoa; phylum Arthropoda; class Thecostraca; order Balanomorpha; family Balanidae; genus Chirona; species Chirona hameri. The sequence continues at coordinate 2,660 of JAXIVJ010011197.1, forward strand.
CTCTACGCTCACATCGCCCCTCCCTCCTACTCGCTCTCCTCGCCTCCTCCGCCTCCTCGCTCCTCCCTCGCCTCGCTCCTCTCGCACTCCATCCGCTCATCGCTACTCGTCTCTCGCTCTCGCTCTCCGCTCTCGCTCTCTCTCTCTCTCTATCTTGATCTCCATCATCGCCTCTACCATCGCTCATCTGTCATCTGTCAAACATCACCGGTCATCCGCCACCCGTCACCCGTCATCCGTCAACCTCGTCCCCCGTTTCCAAACTGGCGGAGCCACCGCCTCATTCAGATCCAATGTTATCACAGGCAGCGGTTCCCCGTGCGCCCGGCATCCTACATAGCCTTGTCCTCCGACATCTGCCCCACTATCCGAGTGCCGCACCAGCTCACAAATCACAGACCGGAAGGCTGGGCAGCCGGCTGGCGGCGGCGGGGGCACCGAACAGGGGCAGGGGCGGCGCGGCGGCGGCGGCTGGGGTGCGACGTGGGGCGTGGGCGGGAGGCGTGGCCAGTGTGTGGGTGACAAAGTGGACCTCTTCTGCCCTCGCCCCAGCCGCCCCGCCCATAGGCAACACTCCCCGGCCGATGTGCTCCCCCGCGTTGCACACTGTTAGCTGTGCAGCTGTTGCAGCCCTTGTAGTGACAGGGACAGGGGACAGAGCCCGGCGGCGCCGTCTAGAGACTGGAGAATAGAACGCACTGCTGACACCGGTCCGTAGCAAGTCTGAAGGATAATGACCATCGCCGGAACAGCCGAGAGGGGTCCACCCGGCCACGTCCATCTAAACGACGGCCGGGACAGGGACAGATACGGGGATAGAGACGGAGCGGACAGGACAGATGAACCGGACAGGGACAGGGACAGGGGACAGGGGACAGGGACAGGGACCGGGCAGGGACAGGGGACAGGAGACCGGGCAGGGACACGGACAGAGACGGACGGGGACAGGAACAGAGACGGACAGGACAGGGACAGGACAGGGACAGGGACAGGGACAGGACAGTGGACACGGGACAGGGACAGGGACGGGACCAGGGACAGGGACAGGGACAGGGACAGTGGACAGGGGACAGAGACAGAGACAGAGATAGAGACCGGACGGGAGCAGGGTCAGGGACTATGGGACAGGGACAGGGACAGGGACAGGGGACAGGGACAGGGACAGGGGACAAGGGACAGGGACAGGTGTACAGGGACCGGCAGGGACAGGGACAGAGACGGACGGGGACTGAACAGAGACCGGACAGGGAAAGGGACCAGGGACAGGGGACAGGGACAGATACGCGGACAGGGACCAGGGACAGGGACAGGTGACAGGGACAGGGACAGGGACAGGTGACAGGGACAGGGTACAGATACCGGACAGGACAGGGACAGGGACAGGGACAGGACAGGGACAGGGACAGGGGACTGGGACAGGGGACAGGGACAGGGACAGGGACAGTGGACAGGGACAGGACAGAGAACAGAGACAGAGACCGGACGGGACAGGGACAGGGACAGGGAACAGGGACAGGGGACAGGGACAGGGACAGGGACAGGGACAGGGACAGGGACGGGACAGGGACAGGGACAGGACAGGACAGGGACAGGGACAGGGTCAGGGATCAGGGACAGGGACCGGACGGGACAGGGACAGAGACCGGACGGAGACAGGGACAGTAGCGGACAGGGACAAGGGGAGGGACAGAGGACCGTGCGAAGGGGACAGGGACTCAGAGACCGGACAGGGACAGGGACAGGGACAGGGACGGGACAGGGACAGGGACAGGACAGGGACAGGACAGGGGACAGGGACAGGGACGGGACATGGAGACAGGAAGGGACAGGCGGACAGGGAGAGAGGACAGGGACAGGGACAGAGGACCGGACGGAGACAGGACAGAGACGGACAGGGGCAGGGACAGAGACCGGACGGAGACAGGAGGACAGAGACGGACAGGGGCAGAGACAGAGACGGACAGGGGCAGGGACAGGACAGAGACGGACGGGGACAGGGACAGATACCGGACAGGGACAGGGACAAGACCGGACGAGGGGCAGGGACAGAGGACGGACAGGGGCAGGGACAGAGACGGACGGGGACAGGGACAGGGACAGAGACGAGACGGGGACAGGGACAGAGACGGACAGGGCAGGACAGAGACGGACAGGGACAGGGACAGGCGGACAGGGCAGGACAGGGACAGAGACGGACGGGACAGGGACAGAGACCGACAGGGACACGACGGGACAGGGACAGAGACGGACGGAGACAGGGACAGGGACGGACAGGGACGGGATGGGATAGAGTGAGACATGATGGACGATACGATACGGGACCAGACCTGCCCAGTCGAGAAGGGCAGCAGTCAAATCCCACGCAACTAGTATAACTGCCGGTCGAGAAAGGGCAGCAGTCTAGTCCCACGCAGCTAGTATAACTGCCGGTCGAGAAGGGCAGCAGTCTAGTCCCACGCAGCTAGTATAACTGCCGGCAGGTGCACAGTCAACGTACTCAACTGCCGGCCTGCGTTCATGGCGTGTATCTTTTTTGTTTTGTTTAGTAAGTGCGATACTGCAGTGCACTATTTTTACCACCGATGGAGATATTGTATCGGAAGAAAAGCTTAACAGCCTAAGCCTCTGTAGCTCAGTGGTAAGAGCAGTAGCTCAGTGGTATTAAGATAAGCCGCTGTAGATCAGTGGTAATATGCAGTAGCTCTGTGGTTGTAGGCGAGCTATGGCATATTTGAGCATGATGAATATAAGGATGTGAATAAGTAACCTTCTGCGCATGTATATCTTAATTAAACTTGAAAACGGTATAAAAAATTGCATTAATATTTTTCGACTTGCGTCATCATCAGAATGTTCATCTCAACACCAAACAAAACAAAAACAATTCCCTGGTGCAAATGCGTGCGTCAATGCGCGAAGATCCTCACTATACAGTTATATACACGACATCCAATAAACAATCCACACAACACGACACAGTTGTACGGTGCCTACAATGTATGGGTGATGCTCATATACACTGGCAGAAAATCGTCACTATACAGTTGTGTACATAATACATAATAAATAGTACACACGACACAGTAATCCGGTGGCTTACAGTGGAGGGGTGTAAGGAGGTGGGTGGAGGAGGGGCCACGACGATGTTTGTGTGTTCAAGCAGGGCCGCTGATTTCTAATTTCAATGGATTCTGCTATCTTTAGGTCTGCAACATCTTTACATACCCTCTCTATCGAAATTTTGAATGACCTTGATGTTATGCTGCTAGTGGGGTGTATCCGTGTTACGTGGTCTCCAAGTGGGGTGTTGCTAGTTTTATTTTTCGCGTCTCTGAGATGCTCATTGAAACGATCACGGACACGTCTTTTTGACTCACCTATATAGACAGCAGGTTTTTCATCGCACAAGTTACAAGTGATTTTGTATACGGCGTTTTTGGTGTGACAGCGACCAGGCAGTCCCGCTTCACACGTGTTGCATCTTTTAGCACCGGCTGGACAGGGAGGACTTTCAAGGGCTGACCTGATCACGTGTTGAGCTAGTGTCTTACCACTGGACCAAGCCACACGTGCTTTTAAACCCGAAGATCTTACTGCACCATCCACCCGTCGTGCTAGTGTGTCATCTATATATGGCAGAGATATGTATGTTGTGTCGTTTTTGCTACTCTTGTTTTTGCTACTATTGTTTTTGGTCTGCTTCATCGTACTCCTAGGGTGGCGAGTTATGTCATCATACAGTAACCTATGCTTAGTTCTCTGGATGTATATAACTGTATAGTGAGGATCTTCGCGCATTGACGCACGCATTTGCACCAGGGAATTGTTTTTGTTTTGTTTGGTGTTGAGATGAACATTCTGATGATGACGCAAGTCGAAATATATTAATGTAATTTTTTATACCGTTTTCAAGTTTAATTAAGATATAACATGAGCAGAAGGTTACTTATTCACATACTTAGCTCAGTGGTATTAGATAAGCCACTGTAGCTCAGTGGTAAATTCAGTAGCTCAGTGGTATTAGATAAGCCGCTGTAGCTCAGTGGTAAGATGCAGTAGCTCAGTGGTATTCGATAAGCTGCTGTAGCTCGGTGGTAAGATGCAGTAGCTCAGTGGTATTTGATAAGCCGCTGTAGCTCAGTGGCAAGATGCAGTAGCTCAGTGGTATTCGATAAGCCGCTGTAACTCAGTGGTAAATTCAGTAGCTCAGTGGTATTAGATAAGCCGCTGTAGCTCAGTGGTAAGATGCAGTAGCTCAGTGGTATTAGATAAGCCGCTGTAGCTCAGTGGTAAGATGCAGTAGCTCAGTGGTATTCGATAAGCCGCTGTAGCTCAGTGGTAAGATGCAGTAGCTCAGTGGTATTCGATAAGCCGCTGTAGCTCAGTGGTAAATTCAGTAGCTCAGTGGTATTCGATAAGCCGCTGTAGCTCAGTGGTAAATTCAGTAGCTCAGTGGTATTAGATAAGCCGCTGTAGCTCAGTGGTAAGATGCAGTAGCTCAGTGGTATTAGATAAGCCGCTGTAGCTCAGTGGTAAGATGCAGTAGCTCAGTGGTATTCGATAAGCCGCTGTAGCTCAGTGGTAAGATGCAGTAGCTCAGTGGTATTCGATAAGCCGCTGTAGCTCAGTGGTAAATTCAGTAGCTCAGTGGTATTCGATAAGCCGCTGTAGCTCAGTGGTAAATTCAGTAGCTCAGTGGTATTAGATAAGCCGCTGTAGCTCAGTGGTAAATTCAGTAGCTCAGTGGTATTAGATAAGCCGCTGTAGCTCAGTGGTAAGTGCCTGTCTTTGATGCGGTGGGCGGCGACGGTGACTTGCTTTGTAGTCACGAGCGAATCTTAGGCCGACCCGATCGGACTTAATGGCTACGAGCAGTAGGCCGACCCCATCGGACTTAATGGCGTAGGCTTTTTTACTACCTGATCGGACTTAACCAGCGCCGTGCCGGGTGGGGGGGGGGCGTTTAGGCGCCCCCCCCCCCCCTCTAAGGTTTTTCTAGGATAGCGAAAAAACGGCGGCGCGTTTTAGCACAGCTGTTGTGACATCAATTACCCACTTAGTGTAAACATTTTGACCTCGGGTCATCTCAGGTCAGGTCACCAGGCCAGGTCACGTGACCCCACCTCCAAAAATGTTCCCGGTCATACCACAGCCACAGTTTTTGGCCGATCAATTTCGTACTTCTAGGATTTCATAAGAGCAATAGTACCTACATTTCGTTTATCTCATATTTTTGTTATATCGGTGACCCAAGGTCGGGTCAATTTCGTGACCTCCCATTATAAGCCAATGGGGAAATAATCAAATGCTTCCTTTTCTGAGGATACGAATTATATCAGCCCAATTACTTCTGGATCATGTTATCATAGGCCATTCTTGAAGTTCCAGGTGCAATTTTTGTTCAGTGACCCCTGCAGGGTCAGATGAGGTCATTCGAGGTCACCAACACCTTTTTGCCAATAACTCTCTACAAAATCAAGATATATAAGTGAAACTGGCACCAATGTGTTTGTCTCGTCGATGTACGTCTCCCAATGTGCAACATGACCTAATTGGGGCACCGCTTGACCTTGACCTGAGGTCCAACCTGAGGATTGGATTTGTGAAAACTGTTTTGCTAAAAAAAAAAGTGTTCTATGTTTGATGAGCTCTGGAGCCTACAATATTGATTTGAGCCAAAATCTGAGGAGCCTGTGGCGATTGCATTTGTCAAGAGCTTTCCATTGTTTTTTTTCTTCTCGTTTGTTCCTAGCTCGTTTGTTCCTAGCTTCTTCTCGTTAGTTCCTGTGATATCTGGGGGTTTCTGGAGCGAAGTCCTAAAACTGGAAAATCTGACCCTTGATGACCTCTGGTGACTTCAATATTGACCTGATAAAATGCTTTGAATAGTTTCAATATGCATTTTGACGAGCTTTCGAACGGTGTTTTCGGTTTTTGTCTACATCCCATAGGAGCCGAGTTAGAGGGGGGCGTCGAAACGCCCCCCCCCCTCCCCGGCACGGCGAAGGTGGCGCCGAGCACCGGCACGGCGCGGGTTAATGGCGTGGTTAGGTTAGGTTAGGTTAGCTTAGGTTAGTTTAGATGTTGGTAATCGCTTAAAAAAGTGCACTGCTGTATCGCACTTACTAAACCAAATGCGCGCGTCCATGACCATAACCAGTGACTGGTGCAGTTACTCAGCTGGCGTAACTGCCGGCTGGCGCTCATGACGAGTGGACCCGGCAGCAGTTGCAGGCCATCAGAAACAGACAGATGACGACGCTGACAGTGTAACGAGCTGTGGCGGCATGAGTGCGACCTCGCCGCACCCCTGCAGCCAGCCATGTCACCACTCTGACATCATGGTCCTGCCGCCGCCGCCACCCCGCCGCCGTCGCCACCCACGCGCCCGCTGCCCGCGCCGCTCTCGTCACGGCGCGCTGGAATCGCGGCAGCAGGCCGGACAGCTGCAGCGCCGTATATGGTGCTGGGTTCGCCGGCTGACGGCGCACTGCAGTGCATGCCGATACAATGTCAATGCAGGGTCGAGGCAGTCGGCTCCCGCGCGGTGTCCGGTTCTGAAGCCACGTCGACGGAGCAGACGACAGTCGTCCTTGTCAATGCAGGGTCGAGGCAGTCGGCTCCCGCGCGGTGTCCGGTTCTGAAGCCACGTCGACGGAGCAGACGACAGTCGTCCTTGCTGGGTGCCGCCGCTAATGTGGCGGCTGCTACCGGCGCGGTCACGGTATATGTAATCAGATAGTGTGGAGACGACCTGGCGCCAGGAGCCTGTCTCCCCGCCACAGGTGGGGTGGGGGGAGGGGGGGGGGGGGGGTTTCGTGTTCCTGGCGCTGACAGGTCGTCTGGCAGGGGGGTGACAGACGCTTGTTCTCGGTACAGCTCATCAACGGGGGAAAATGACGAGCTAGACGTTAGACATGGGCGCAAACATAGTATTTCCGCAGTCGCCTTGCCAATCGGTAAACAACGCAGGCAGCCAAGCTTTGGATGCCATGGTGTTCGAGGTCCGCCGACGGACCGTGCAGGGAGATATTAATGCTCCATGTCTGCCCGAGACAGCGGCTAGAGTGATTGATGTCTCATGAGTCCGGAAAAAACAGCGAACTGCACCGACGGTATTCGAAGTACACGCTGAACTCCGCTAAACATGCAGGTTCGAGACGTGTAATGAAGTCGCATGCAAGTCATGATCCAATGTCGAAGCTAGCTTGCATGAACTGAGGTTTTGCGATGGTAGTGCCATGCAAGCCAATAAGAATGTCCATCCCATCTCGCTTATGTAAGTGTTGTAGACTTAAATTATCGTAATAATAGCTAATACAAAATCATGGGTTATTCTATCTTTGGCGACACTAATCTGGTGTAAAATACGGAATAATGTTTAAATGTCTGATATATCAAAAAATGTAGACATTATAATAATATTTCCTCTTTTTTTTTGCTAAAAAAAACTAAAAAAAATTTAAACTTTATTTTCAAGTTTGTTTTCTCCTTCAAATTTCCAATATGAAAAGAGTACTGAAAACTAATTAACCATTTTCAATATCACATTCATCAAATAATCATCCAATTTCAACAGAAACGTCAACAAATGCCCATGCCATGCCACCATTGTGGCATGGCATGGGCATGTCACAATATGTAGTATGCTTTTGTGCCTATGTTTTACATTACTGGGGACATTCCAAAGTTGATCTGATGAATTTGAGTTCGAAATAATTAATTTGTTTTTCAGGATCCTATATACTAGGAATATATTAGGAATCTGATATATAGGATCCTATATCAGATTCCTAAATACAAATTTACAAGAATAATTTGTTTCAAAATTATTTTTCGAAATTGTTCATTTTTGAAAATTTATCAAACAAAAATGACAATATTCAAGTTCAGCATCATCGAAAACATGGTTCTGGACATTTTTAGTCATCTAAGTTATAGGGGTTAAAACCTCTACACGCGTTCACTCAAATTGTCACATTTTTTATACAGCTTTTGGGAACTGCAATCAAGAGAGTGCGAGTTACAGCTCATCAAAGTTAGGCTTGCTTAATGACTTTCCAAAAATGCCCGAGGCGATAACGCAAAAACGAGTGACCTGAGAGACTCCGATTGTGAGAGTCGTTTTCTGCGCATGATATTACCCTATACACCCATTTTCATAAAAATCAAAAATGGTCGGGTGTCAAATTTGGGGGAAAATGGTCGCTTTGTCATGGAATTGTTTCCCATAGCCATGCTATTGATTGCCCGGCCTATCTGACGGCTGCCGCGCCCACGGACTGCAGGCCATCCCAGTCACCCGGCCTATCTGACGGCTGCCGCGCCCACGGACTGCAGGCCATCCCAGTCACCCGGCCTATCTGACGGCTGCCGCGCCCACGGACTGCAGGCCATCCCAGTCACCCGGCCTATCTGACGGCTGCCGCGCCCACGGACTGCAGGCCATCCCAGTCACCCGGCCTATCTGACGGCTGCCGCGCCCACGGACTGCAGGCCATCCCAGTCACCCGGCCTATCTGACGGCTGCCGCGCCCACGGACTGCAGGTCATCCCAGTCACCCGGCCTATCTGACGGCTGCCGCGCCCACGGCCTGCAGGCCATCCCAGTCACCCGGCCTATCTGACGGCTGCCGCGCCCACGGACTGCAGGCCATCCCAGTCACCCGGCCTATCTGACGGCTGCCGCGCCCACGGACTGCAGGCCATCCCAGTCACCCGGCCTATCTGACGGCTGCCGCGCCCACGGACTGCAGGCCATCCCAGTCAACGGCTTGCACGAGGCAGTGTGCGATCTCTTATTATCGACTCGAACCCGTCTTACCTGTCAGGAAGGAGTCGTTCAGGCGCGCTTTCCAAGTTCCAACCGAGCGATGGACATATTCTATGTACGGCAGCATTTCACATAAAACTTCATATTCGGCGGTGTAAACGAGTGCAGCATCGAAACACATGTGTACCCGTCCAGTGTTACACGTGTCAGTTTCTGATGTAACACGAGGCGATTCCGAATGTCAAACTTGGTGATGTCTGGTCATACCGCTTGACAGAACAGGGTGACGTTGGTGATGTCTGGTCATACCTCTCGACAGAACAGGGTGACGTTGGTGATGTCTGGTCATACCTCTCGACAGAACAGGGTGACGTTGGTGATGTCTGGTCATACCTCTCGACAGAACAGGGTGACGTTGATGATGTCTGGTCATACCGCTCGACAGAACAGGGTGACGTTGGTGATGTCTGGTCATACCTCTCGACAGAACAGGGTGACGTTGGTGATGTCTGGTCATACCGCTCGACAGAACAGGGTGACGTTGGTGATGTCTGGTCATACCTCTCGACAGAACAGTGTGACGTTGGTGATGTCTGGTCATACCTCTCGACAGAACAGGGTGACGTTGGTGATGTCTGTTCATACCTCTCGACAGAACAGGGTGACGTTGGTGATGTCTGGTCATAACTCTTGACAGAACAGGGTGACGTTGGTGATGTCTGGTCATACCTCTCGACAGAACAGGGTGACGTTGGTGATGTCTGGTCATGCCTCTCGACAGAACAGGGTGACGTTGGTGATGTCTGGTCATATCGCTTGACAGAACAGGGTGACGTTGGTGATGTCTGGTTGTGTCCCTTGGTACCGCCTGGTCAGGGGCGAAACTTTTTGTTTTGGGTTGGCGATGCAGTAGCAGGTATGCGCCCTCTAAACAAATCAATACAATAGGGTAGAATGTGAAAACGCCACGACCCTTACAGGCGCATCTAGTCATAAATGTGTATAATTTTGTGTTGCGCAACATATGTTAATTTATGTGTAATGCAGAGGGTTGTCCATTATGAAAGGATGCTTCATTGTGACGTAATTTATAACTGTGGTAATCCATAATACATACTTGGAGACTTCGTCAGGGGCGGTTCTGGCCCCATGCAGGGGTTAGGTAAATAAGTTACCTGTAACGATCCTGCGTGTATTGTATCACCAGCCAGCCCCCCTGCCAGCTCCAGCTCTTCCTCTCTCTCTCTCTCTGCTTGAGTAAGATCCTCGTCGCCACTGTAACGATCCTGCGTGTATTGTATCACCAGCCAGCCCCCCCCCCTGCCATTGCCCCACAGTCAGGGCAATGGCCTGGCCGAGCGAGCAGTGAAGGAAGTCAAGTTAGCTTTGCAGAGAGAGTCAGCTAAGGGTGGATCATGGGACCTCAGGCTCAGCAGGTGGCTGATGAGACAACGCACAACGCCGCATTTAACGACGAGGGTAACGCCAGCTGAGCTGATGACAGGCCGCAAACTCCGGGGCAGGCCGCCGGGGCACGGGTATATGAACGTGACCGGCCGCAGTGACATCGGCCGCTGTACAAGGTCGCAGGGGGGGGGGGGGGGCTGGCCCGGCCACGACCGAACGACGGTCGGCGGCAGTGGCGGTGGCGGTGGCGGTGGCGACACGTCGCGGCGTTCTCCGTCATGCGGCCTCGGCAGAACTGCGGCGTCAGGCTGCGGCCGTGCGGGCAGCTCCTCGGGATCGTCCCACGGTGTGACGTTCCCCTCAGTCGACCGCCGGCTTCTCAGCTGGTCGTGGCCGGGCCAGCCCCCCCCCCCCCCCCCTGCGACCTTGTACAGCGGCCGATGTCACTGCGGCCGGTCACGTTCATATACCCGTGCCCCGGCGGCGGCGGGCGGCGGGCGGCGGCGGCGCGGCACAATCCGTAGCGCACGCGGGGCTCCAGCGCGGCTCACATACGTGTGCCCCTAGCCAGGTCACTACAGATCACTACATTACCATAAATAGCTAGTGTGTGTGTGTGATACAAACTGTCTATTTAGGCTTGTTAACAGAACACATACAATCCCTCACGCTATATTCAATCCGTAGCAGTATAAGTAACAGTAGTGCCTACTCTTTGTTATGAAAAGTGATCGGGCGGCCCACCAGGCTATACGACTTTGCTGTGGGCGCTGCCGCACCGCTAGAAAACGAGTCCCTAAAATTACTTGTAATGGCATATTCTTTTCTAATGCAAGCAGTTTGATAAACAGCAGATTAACAAAAACGTTGGATTCGTAAATTATGGAACGTGAAGTTTCGCGCCCTAACACAGGGTATACAATATTGTTCATAAATATTTTTATTTCTTATTTTTTGATATTATAAGTTTAATATATAATATATCTTCATTTCGACAAATTTGGGAAATTAACCAAATTAAGTCTAATTAATATGCTAATTGAATGACCTTTCCTCGAAATTAAAAGGTAAGAAGTTCAAAATTCGACTTGATTAATATTTCGATACACAGATTTTTTATCAGAACGAATTAGCTAAAACAATACGTTTTTTTTTAAATAATATATTTCGGAAAACTCAAGAAAAAGACATCAAACATACACACATGAACATGAACATTGCATCATTAGTATCTGTGCGGCCCGCCTGGCCAAGCCGGAACGGTGCCCGCGACGTTGGCCAAACCGTTCCGGCTCTGGGGAGGTCTGAGGGTTACTGCACCGGCCGGGGAGAGCTGTGGGGTACCTCCCCGGCGCTCCAGACAGGCCGCAGCCCCGCCCGACACTGCCTCGCACGACGTCGCGTGGCAGTGCCCCCATCGGCCGGCTGGGCGCGCGACCGGTCAGTCCGTTAGACTGGCGCGCCGCGCGCCCGGCCGGCCAAGGGCCGGTCTCAATCTCAAGGGTAACCAAAAATTACCCAAAAATAGATCACAAAATCATGACGACATAAAATTAAAATTTGGAAAAAATGAGATAGCCAAAATATCTTGTATATTTACGTTATAATTTTTTTTATTTTAAATATAGCAATATATAGTCTTTGTAACAATATAGCTTTTGGGAACTCCAATCAAGAGATTGCGAGTTACAGCTCATCAAAGTAGCCTTGCTTAATGACTTTCCAAAAATGCCCGAGGCGATAACGCAAAAACGTCATCAAATTAAAGTCTGGCCCGGTTGGGTAAGGTATTTTGTTTTTGTTGGGCACAAATATGCATACATTGTTTTTTTCTTCAGTTTTTTTCTTCTTCAGTTTGTTCAACTAACATGTTCATAATTTACTGGCGAACCTACTGGCGTAACAGTCAACAGCGTTAGTAATACGCACACAAACCTCTAAATGTTGCGCGACAGCTGCCAACAGAGTTTGGTGCACACTGTACATGTAACACTACAACAGCGGCGACAGAGCCGAAACCGCCGGCGGTGGCCGAAACGGCGGGCAGGGACTGTAAAAACGGCGGCAGCACAAAACGATCGGGCGAAAAGCGACGGGCGGGTCAGGCCGCCGGATCCAGGCAGCGAGTGCGCCGCCATTGCCGCTCGCGATAGCCCCGCCGGCATCTCGCAGCGATCGAGGCACCCGGCAAACAGGTGACAGGATTAGGACGAGGATGAGTGAGCAAGGTTGACTGACGAGGCGATGGTGCTATAATGGTTGTGACAATATTTTCGAGACTTTTACCCATTTTTGCATGAATTTATCTCTCGACTTTTTCTGCATGGCGCATTGTTCTTCCTTCAGGGCTTCTAGTTTAATCAGTGCGTGAAATTGTTGTATGCTTGGGTGATGTCCTTTATATTTTGCTTTGAATATTACTACCTTAGCTATGGTCGTAATCAGTATGTATAGTTCGCTTTCATCTTCAAGAGACTGGGAAAAAACACGATTGGACTGTAACATTTATATTTACGTTATATATTTTGTTTAATATAGTAATATTTTTCTTATATAGTCTTGCACTAAGGCACAGTCATCTTCACATCAGAAGGCACAGTCATCAGGCAGGCACAGCCATTTGTATGTGACAAATGGTTTCATTTGAATATTTACAAAAAGTACACAGTGGACTTTCCGATTTTCTAATTCGGTACAAAAATGGATTGGCGGATATTACTCTTGAAACTATACGCTAATGGAAAGTTTGCAAATAAGTTTTTTTATGTGGAGAGGCGTATATCGCGCATGGTCCATTCGTTCATATAACCGATGTCTCTACACCATTTACGCTCAAGGGGTGTCTGACATTTGTTTTTATTTCACTCATGGCGTTAATTAATTCGTTGTATGCTAATCGTGAAATGTTTGATTTCCCAGCAAGCAGTGCTGTTTTGTATGATAATATAGGATATGAGGTTTTGCAGACAGAGTTAGGGCTCTGAGTGTAGTTTGGAATGCTCCTGATTAAGGAGGAGTAGCAGAGCAAAGTCATATTTATGTTGAATAACGCACATAAAGTGTTACTGTTATGCAGTGATCCAGTCTCGTTACAATATAAGTCGGCAAGGAACCGTAAACCCTTATCGTCCCACTCCTTTACAATGGTCCTTTTAAATTTGGTGTGATCCGAAAACCAAAGTTTTTTTCCGTAAGTAACTGAGGGTACGGTACAACAAACGGCGGAGAAGTCCGCCCAAGCATTTATGACATTACTCCAAAATCTGTTTCTAAGTTTGTTTCTTGCAATATCTCTAAGTTTTATTGTTTCGAAGCAAACTAGGTCGTCTATGGGAGGTAGTTTTTCTTTCACATTGTTTGCCTGCACATTAAATTTGAGTTCGCCCAGTACCTTTTCAGCCAAGTTACCTTCAAACTTTTAATGAATGAAGCTATTTCTACCATTCTCAACCCACCACGATCATAGTTTTGCACTAACCTAATTCTTTTTATTTTGTCGGGCCCATCGTTCCATATAAATCTGTACAACACCTTGTTTATGTTCTTAAAGGAAATAGTTCACCTTCAACATTAGTTTTAAACTGAGATAGCAGTTTTATAGCCCGTGTTGAGAAACCCCTATCTGCAAGTTTTCTTGACTGAAAAGACTCTCCAGCCGAATATATTTGAGTTCTTGGCGAAGGAATGTGGTGCTGGCGAAAGAATGTTGTACTGGTTCTAGCCCGGGCAGAGGCTATACCATCAGCCAATCAGCTTGCAGCTGGTGCTAGCAAGCGAATCGCCGGCCGCCGGTTGGCACATCTCCAATGCGAGTCATCTTTACGCGACTACTTTCGAATCTGATTGGCTGAACCATTTGTTTTACATTCGCGTGACGTCAGGACTCTGACTCAGAGAGTATGCATATAGTTTTGATAAAGAATAAAAATGTACGGCCTTCTGTCCTGAATCGGCGCGATATAAGGCCATTTCTGACAATATAAAAATAAATTGTATTGGAAAAATATAATCAAATCGTGTTGGGTAAACAAATTTCCAAGGTGAACTATTTCCTTTAATGTCATCTTCAGCTGGATTTGGTAGTGCTGAAAATATATGTACCAGTTTTGAGATTAACATCGCTTTCACTACAGTTATTTTGCCTATTAAAGTAGGATTTCTGCGTTTCCATTGTGCAACTTCTTGAGAGATCTTAGGTAGTATTTTAGTGATGTTTCGCCTTGTAATATTTGTGTTTGAACTGTAGTACAATATGCCTAAGACTTTGAGGTCGGTTACTTCATTTAGTTACAAATTGGTAAGAAATGATGTGTCAACTGTCTTATCTATTTGGAGACATTTTTTTTCTTCTATGTTTATGCGTAAGGTAGACACTTTTGTGAATTTGTCTAGTTCATACAGGATCCCTTTAATCGGGTCGAGCCCAGCGCGTGAAAACACGATCAGGGACTCGTTTCATAAAGCTTTTGGCGTAACTTACGAAATGCGTGAGGTACGCCATCAAAAGCTACGCACAAAGTCCGTTTCACCAAGGTGCCGACAGAGTTGTTTGCGCTGGCGCAGTTTGCGTTGCTGGCGTAAACAATCTAGGGTGTTTGACACATTGAAGTGTATTGAAAGCATTATAATAAACATTTGTTTTTAATGCAATTATTGAAATTGGAATGATACAAATATTTTATATAAAAAAATTGTAAAATAAATAATGTCAAAATATCGTTTCTGAGTAAATAAATAAAAAATATTTTCTGGACCCAGGCGAAAGCAATTAGAGCTGCCACTATCGAGCCCACGTGTCCGGTGTGATAATTTAAAGCCCGCGCGTATGTGGGTTTAGTGAAAAGCTCTCGTGATTCTCGTTTTTTGTTCTTATATAATGAATACAATACTAGTAAATAAAATGAATAATATGCTTTCTGTTGCATGTGAACAGCCATGACGATACGATATTGCCGATAAAACTACCAACAGAAATCCCCGTCTCAAAAATGTATCGGGCATATTGCCAGCACGTAACGTAAGACGATGCGAGACAGACTTACTTTGTTTATACATGTAACCTGCCACCGTCGAGACTACTGCCCGAATCGTCATTGGAGGTCGGCCAAAACATTGTTTTTCGATTGTGTTTGTGTATTAGATCCGGCGAATTCGACCGCCTAAGGCTTGTGTTAAACCGGCGAATCGTGTCCGGTTAGAGGGCAAAAACATGCTGACTGCTGTTCAGGGACGTAGCCATCCCTGAGCAAAACAAATTCACACCAGATAAAATGAGATTCTCACGACCCGACCCTTCAGTCAATAACATATGGCTGAGAAGCGAAATTTGTTGCTACCACCCCCTGAAAAAAAATCCTGCCTACGTGCGACTGTTAGGACTGTTAGTTATTAGATCATGATGCCAGTGGCGGCGCAGAAATTCAGAAAGGATCAGGTCATTGCCTTGCGGGGCGCCACCCGATCGACAGGGGCCAATATTGGCGAAATTTTGCAGGGGGGGGGGGGGCGTCTCTCCTTCCGCACCGTGCGGAAGGAGAGTCTGGCCGGAGTGGCGCCGTCACTGGCCAGAGGGGCGTCGTGACTGATCGGAGGGGCGCCAGTTTTGCATAGGCACCTCGGGTCCGAAGGACCAGGTCATGACCTGCATGACCTGATACTCGGTACGCCACTGCATGATGCAATGTATGCAATACGAATCCAATCCATTACGGACTCATATGTGCCGCATGAGTAGAGCAGGACGCAACAGGCTATACGTTAGACATCCAACTTGCTGTATCATGACGCAAAACCGTGAATTGTTTGCAAAATGAAAAAGGAAGTGAACACACGAACAAAACATCAATCAGAGACCAACACATATGCAGACAGTAAACAACACTGCGTACAGAGGAATAACGACAATGCATTTGATAGATCCGTATAAATTCATACGAGCCCTCGTCAACATTGCAAACACCGGACCCGCCGAACGTGGAGATCCCATCGTCCAATAAATATGGCATCCACGATCGCGACAACAGAACAGGCACTCCTGGGGTCACGCCTGGCACTAAATGTCACGCCTGGCACTAACAATACTCTCTGATGTCTCTAGTGCGGGACGTGTCTCGAACCGTACCGGAGCCCCCCCCCGAACCCGGCCGGGAAGCACTCGAAGAGACGCGGACATCATCCGCTCGGGCAGCACCTCTCCCGGAACCCCCGTCACCACGTTGTTCCCCACGCCCGACACAGAGCTACTCCGCGAGAACCCAGATCGGCGTGTCCCGCTGTTAGCGCCATCTCCTGTTGGCTGTGATCCAGCCAGCTTCTCTGGGTGTCCACTAGATGGCAGAACCGAGCACTGGGCACTCACAGAGTCCTTCCGTAGAGCCCGCCGCTCCCCAGACGCAGGCGCGCCTGCGTCTGGGGACGCAGGAGAGCCGGGGCGGCGTCAGAGGTCGCCTCGCCGCCCCGGCTCCCCAGACGCAGCCGGGGCGGCGAGGCGACCTCTGACGTGACCGGCAGGGGCGGCTCCAGCCACCCGGCCTCGGGAAGTCGGGCCGCGGCAGCCGCGGAGATCGCGGGAGACCCGCGCCCGCGTCCGCCGCGAGCCACGGCGAGTTCCAGACCCGCCGTGGCGGCATCCTCAGTCGGCGTCCCCACCAGAGGCGCCGTCAGATGAACCACGTGCTGTACCGGCTCACGGGCGCAGTCCAGGAGCGATGATGCAGGCGATGACGCGGGCCGTCCGCGGCTCGCTGGACGCTCAGGGCTCGTAAGCCCCGGACCGCCCACGACACCTCCGCGTGGAGACCGGGAGTAGGAGCCGCGTTGAGATGGCGGCACGCCAGAGGCGTCGGTTGGGGTGCGCATCTCCACCTCCCCTCCGCGGTCGCCGCCGGACGGCGTGTCAGCGACTCCGGCCCGAGTGCGCCCCTGCACCTCCCTCTTAGGGGCAGTGTGGCGGCGCGCCCTCATCCTCTACCTGAGCGCGCCCCCGCGCGGGGCGGTGGGGTGCAGCCGCACCGGCCGAGACAGCCGTCCGAGACAGCCGTCCGAGACAGCTGCCGCACCGCCTCCGGGTCCGCGATCCTGATCGGCGCCGAATCCCGGGACCTGCATACCAGGATGTTCCCGGACCTGGTGAACGCAGAGAAAATCTTCTTTTCCCTCTTCAGCTGCATCAGGTCCGCAAACATCGCCTGTCTGCGGGGGTCAGCGACTCAGAGATATACAGCACAGACCCTCTCAGTATGTTTTCGCTCTAAACAGTGTCCCTGTCAGAGCCGGGCGCAGCCGATGTGAATTCCATGAGGGTCTTGCCATTTCTCAGCCTGATCACCGCCTTAATCTGTGTGCCATCTAAGGTGAGTCTCATGTATTGGCGCACCACTGACTGGATCAGTTCGGCTGCGTCCTCACGGTGAGTATGCGCTTGGAGCTCTGGCCCGGAAAACACGAGACAGACCAACCTCCTCTCCTGCTGCAGGCGGTCCTCGTTCAGCTCCATCAGCTGCAGTCGCCGTCTCAGGTCCGCTGTTACTTTCTGCAGCTCCAGAATGTCCATGTCGGCTGATCTCTGTCGGTCGGATACTGCCGCGACTGCGTCCAATGCGAACGACAGCGATTCTTCTATGGCCACCAGACGTCTGTCATTGGAGTCCCATATTTCCTTTCCTTAACGCATTTTGCGTTCTCCTCCACTATACACTCTTTCAGTTCGGCACAAACGTCATCATTCACCATTTATTTCGTATGGCGCTCCATATATGACATGGTTGTTCAGGCCAAGTGTCATGACAGTGACAAATACAATCAGCATAATCACATAAAAACCTAAACGCAATAAAACACAAAACATACACATTAAAACTACGGCTAAAATGACTACAGCTAACTCTCGCCCATACACTTTCTGCAGCGCCTACGGCACATGGCTGACGTCCGTGACTGTCGCACATTCGTTGGGACGGTGTTCCACAGAACACAGGCCCGATAACTAAAAAAGCTTACGGGCGTGCTCAGTGCGCACCCTGGGTAGCTGGAGCTGCATATTCTCTGCAGCACGTGTTTGCTTGCTCGATACATCGCCACGGTGTTCAAAACATTCAGAAAGACATTTCGGCGCATGTGAGTTGTTTAAGAGGTAGTGTAAAGTCCCACAGTCACTCTCCGCCACTAACCGGTCTATCTGGGGCCATTCAAGCTCCTCCAACAATGCAGTCACATGGGCAGCGCGCCGCGCTCCCATAACATGTGCGCAGTGGTTTATGACCTTCTGTAGACGGTGTCGCTGCACAACGCCACAACCAGACCAAACAGACATGCAGTAGCGGATGTGAGGGAAAATCAACATTTCTACGATCATCTTCTTGACTTCCCTTGGTAAGCCCCTCGCGGATTTCGACAGTCCACCCAGGGTGGCGTAACATCGGCGAATCACTGCTGACACAAGTGACTCGAACGTCAGTCCGACATCGACTATCACGCCCAGAATCTTGGCGTTGGCGGAGGGCTGGATGAGTGCGTTGCCAAATTTTACATTGAATTCTGAGTTAAGCCGCCGCCTTTGCGATTTTATTAGAATAAGACCAGTCTTTGTAGGATTAATTTTAAGGCAGTTTTGAATAAACCAATGACTTGCCAGATCCAGCGTGCATTCAACTTGTGATTTCAATTCCAAGATTCCTTTGGGTGATCCTCGATGCAGAAACTGAACGTCATCAGCGTACATCACGGTTTTTTAATTTAAATACGATGACAAATCGTTAGTAAAAATTTAAAAATAAAATTGGTCCTAATAGCGATCCCTGAATCACACCGTGAGTGACCGGTTTCACCTCGTCACCACCCCGCACCATCTGACATCTGCCACTCAACCAGTCCCGGAACCAGTGCGTGTCGATTCCATACCAGCCTAGCTTTTCCAAGAGTCGGGGATGCTGAACGCCGTCGAAAGCTTTACTGGTGTCAGCTGTTGTGAGACACCCGATGTGGCCCTCATCGAGGCCATCCATTAAAAAACCGTCAGCGCTCAGCATCGCCGACTCCGTGGATCGGCCAGGCCGGAACCCGTGCTGTACATCAGTCAGGATGTCATGTTCGAGCAGGTAGGTCATCAACTGAACACACACTCTCTGCCATTTTTGCGACAACTGACAGCAGCGACAGAGGACGGTAGTTTGAACGTCGCTTTGCCCCTTGCGTCGGGGAACACCTTCTGCTTTTTGGTCATGGCTAGCCCGAGTGCGCGCACTATTACAAATCACTGCTGACCGGGCTCGCTCGCCCCGGCAGACACGCACGCGGAGCGACCGCACGCACGTCCGCCCCAGCCAAGGTCAGCCGGTCAACGGATTTCTTATTGTTTTAACTAATTCATTCTGATGAAGTTATGTGTATCGAAATATCAATAAAGTCGAATTTTGAACTTTTTTCATTTTAATTTCGAGGAAAGGTCATTCATTGTGCATATTAATCTGTCTACATGTTCCTCGCACAAACACTGAGAAACCTAAGTACAAATTAAGTCTACTACATCTTAAACTGATATATGTTGTAAATGTACGCATGTAATTTAAACGTAAAATGAACTGCGGCTAAGCAACAAAGCAACGCCCGCTGAGACTAAGAAATAATGAACATGTCCGAGACATGGTAGGCAGGAAGGATGATACACCGATGGGGACCATTTCAAGATAGCTCATCCCGAAGCAGGTCACACCCCTACACCCATTCAAGTGCAAGTGCTTTACAGAGCTAAGGACCACCCGGACCGAAAAATGGCAGTCTATTTTTTATTAGAAAGGAACAACCAAAGCTGAACTCCAATGTGTCATCGTGGCCAATCATGTAAAATTCAACACTTCCGTCCTTTTGCGATGGCATTGTTCGTGTAGATACATCTTTTTAAGTTTGGCAGCATTATATTTTTTTATCTTTTTATCGTTTTAGTGTATATTTATGCATGTTGGGCTTGCATGGGCTTGCATGTTTGTTTGTTAATAGGTGATGCTGTGATATATAGGTGAGATGATGTCGACTATATATGCAGACCGAAGTTGAAGTTCCTTTAGAAGGTTGTGCCCGTATGAATAAAGTTCGCGAGAAATGTCGCGCGAAAATGTGTAAAAAACAACAACAAAAAACGCGGGAAACAATATACAGTCGAAACTTGTATTTTGATTATTGTTGTTTTGGTAATGTATAATTTCCGATGAAGATCTGTGATCGAAATATTAATATAACGTTTTTGTTTTGGTACTATTATATTTTCATTTCGAGGAAGAGGTCATAAATGATGAAACTAATTATAATTTGCCTGAACAATATATGTACATATTAAACAAAATGTATACGTAAAAATGACATTTGGAAAAATTATTACTGCGTGTTATAAATCCAGCATCTGTAAATTTGCCTAAGGGTGGTCACTTGTGACAAGACCACCTGACAACGCCATTCTTTTAATATTGAAATATAATTTATAAATTTTGATGTTTCAGTTTGTATTTGAGATTTGTTCCGAAAGCACTGAAACCGATTTTCATATTTCCATTTTTATACGTTTTTAGTTGCTCGCAACACAAATTATCCTGATCACAATTGCATTGCGTTACTTTTGATACTATTAAAGCAGATACAAACACACGCAAATGTATTGTTATTTTGCAAACAGGACCGACTAATTTCACAAGTATTGGAAATGGAACATGCTGACTAATGTGAATATTTATATTTATATAATTAATATATCATTGCACGCATATACAATATTTCTTAGTCACTCATTATACAAAGTCAATCAAATAAATGCAACTAATATCACAATTGAACAACATGTAGGAATGCACAAAAATCAAGTTGAATACCAATGTAATTAGTATTTATCTGCATCTTTTCGGAGGAACTTTTGAGTTTAGCTTATCCACGGTGTGTACAGTCGGTCTGATAATGATCTTCCCTAGCTCTGGGTCTCCCACGGTAGGCAAAACGATAGCTGGCTGAATCCCGCACCTTGGCGGGGCCGGACCGGTTTGACAGCTCGCCTAGTTCTGGCCGATACTTGGCGGAATCTGCACCGCTCCGTCCTGGTCTGGCCCACACAGGCCGATTTGGGAATAACAATGCGCATATGTGGCGAGGCTGTGTGGCGGACCGTGGTTGGAAATATACGCAGACCTAGAATGTCAAGTTAGCGACGATGTACGTGATTACCAGTTTTAAAAGGGAATAGTAGACCTTGGATCTGGTATAAACCATTATCGTATAAACTAGCCATCTAGTTTAAAGGGAATCTTTACATGGGGTTTTGAATTGAGATAGCAGAATTGTAGCTTATATATAGAAATCATATGATCCACGGTTCGTTTATTCCACAACTCTACCTCAACGGCTCTAGAACAGATGGTCGAACGACCCGACATAGTTTATACCAGATGGCTGGTATATACCAGATTGATTTATAACAGACCAAGATGGAGTCTTCCATACCAGATGGCTGGTTTATACCAGAAAGGTTTATACCAGATCCAAGGTAGACTATTCCCTTAGAAAACCATAGGTATGTGAAGCATCGCTAAGTGTCCAATTGATAGAACACTGCACGGGCTATACTTTAAGACGAATATTTGTATCTCAAGTTGACCGATACTGTCGTCACATATGTCGTCTCGGAAATGGCTATCCGTCGTGTCGCTTGCGACGATTGATAAATTTGCATTGCGCCAAAACATAAAGTGTCGATATTTTGACGGAATCCCAAGGTCAATGTCAAATTTCTTTGTCCTTTGTCCGCCCCTGTAGCTCAGTTGGGAGAGCGCCGGACTTCTGACCTCACCCGGTAGTGGCAGCCCGGGTTAGAGTCGCTTCGGCGCTCGCTATTTGCCCCTGACTGGGATGGCCTGTGGCCGGTGGCAGCGGTCACACTCAAGGTCAGTTGACATCAGAGGGCGGGGCGGACCGTGTCCAGGTATGTCGGGCACGTACAACTTTCGCTTCTAAATTCTGCCGGACGCCAGGAATTGCTTCATCGGGTGGTGGGTCAGGGCCTGCGCAACAAGCTATGCTTAGCGCGGGGCCTGACCTCGGAAATCCATCCATTCAAAAACATTCGGACTAAATTTATTTAAAAAAAAACACGTAGCCAGTCAGATGCTCTATCAGCTACACACCTGGCGATGCTTCATAGACCTAAGGTTTTAAATACTGTTGTCGCAGATATCGTCGTTAACTTAATGGATATACACCCGCCCGGGTGTGTTTGCGGAGCGTGAAAGACGGAGCGGCGTGATGCGAACATATCAGTGCGAGGCCCACTGCTGCCCGTCTGCTTTTTCGTGTAGAATCATCAGGTGGACGTTTGCATTCGTAATTTCGGGGTTCTGAATTGCACATGACACGTGGCATGATTAAGAAAGAAATACATGTAAAAGCGCCTGGTGCCAGCGCGGTTCAAACACGACCAATCGACGAATACGCTAGGAGTAGACTGCTATACCGACTGAGCTATTTGGGCTGATGTGATAAACACTGTTATTCAGTCTTCAATATTGGATCTCTGCCAGCTCAGGACAGGCGACCTCGAGACAGACGGCCCTGACCACCACCCGGGTCGCGGCACAATCCGTTCCGACAACGCCCGTCACTTCCTCCCTCCCCCTCCCCAGGTCACGCACCTGTCAGACAGCCACAATGGGTACCAACCTACGGTGGGGAAGCCACCTTTGCGTGCCTATCGCGACCGTAGCACCACGTGGTGGCAAGGGAAGATCATTATGAGACCGACTGTACATACACCTGGGTTAGGTCTCGGATTATGTTCTTGTTCTTGGGTAAAACCAAAGCTAAAACGCACCTGAGACGCACCTGAGACGCACCTGAGACGCAAGCTGTGGGATTACCATAAATAGCTGATGTGAACAATTCATTCACATGTTTAAAATGCAATACATACGCCCTACATATAATAATATGCCGCTTCAGCAAAAAGCAGCAGCAGCAGTTCTTCTCACAACAAAACACCCACATCGCACTATGCGAGCCACTTTTCATATTCGGCGCGACTGCGCTAATTATGTTGTCCATGGGTGCGTTCGTTAACTGGGAAGTAAAGAAACACTTTTCGGCCTTCCATACCACAATTTTATGTCATGCATGACATGCACTGTACATTGAGCAATGCGCATGAAATAAATGCATGAAGTTTGATTTTAATTCCATATAAATTGCACAATTTAAAATAGTTTGGTACATTCCGTTCTACAATTTTTTTATTTTATTCACTACAGAACGTAACCATGACAAGAAATATTTGTTTCAAGAATACAATCTAGCAAAAAGTTTAGAACAATATATACAAAATATATTCCAAGAACTTGTTATTTTTTATTTCATACGAAACTAAAATGCATCGGAGGTATCGCTAGATGCATTGTTGTATACTCACAAAACTAGTATATGCTAATAGCCTGATTATATGTACTCTTGGGTGATTACAATACAGGTACGGCGCGCAGGGGCGAGGATAACGCAGCGATTCCCTCTGTTTCTCGATAATTTTGTTGGTGAAGGGTTGCTAACTTGCTAGGTAGAACCTACCTAGTCTTTCAGGTTGATTCATGGTCGTAGATTCAATTACTGGTGAAAAAAAATAGAGTCATTATATATATATATATATATATATATATATATATATATATATATATATATATATATATATATATATATATATATATATATATATATATATATATATATATATATATATATATATATATATATATATATATATATATATATATATATATATATATATATATATATATATATATATATATATATATATATATATATATATATATATATATATATATATATATATATATATATATATATATATATATATATATATATATATATATATATATATATATATATATATATATATATATATATATATATATATATATATATATATATATATATATATATATATATATATATATATATATATATATATATATATATATATATATATATATATATATATATATATATATATATATATATATATATATATATATATATATATATATATATATATATATATATATATATATATATATATATATATATATATATATATATATATATATATATATATGTATATGTATATGTATATGTATATGTATATGTATATGTATATGTATATGTATATGTATATGTATATGTATATGTATATGTATATGTATATGTATATGTATATGTATATGTATATGTATATGTATATGTTATATGTATATGTATATGTATATGTATATGTATATGTATATGTATATGTATATGTATATGTATATGTATATGTATATGTATATGTATATGTATATGTATATGTATATGTATATGTATATGTATATGTATATGTATATGTATATGTATATGTATATGTATATGTATATGTATATGTATATGTATATGTATATGTATATGTATATGTATATGTATATGTATATGTATATGTATATGTATCTTCACTAGATATAAATCTAGATATAAATGTATAGGGATCTTCACTAGATATAAATCAGAAGGCCTACCAGAATGCAAGAAATTCAGTTAAGAAAAAGGTCAGAGCAGCTAAAAGGGCAAAGGAACTTGATTTAGCTAGACATTGTAATGCAGATAGTAAGAAGTTCTTCAGTTTTTATAAGTTAAGTACAGTTTCCAAAAATATAGGTCCATTTAAGGTAGATGTGTTAGTTAGCAAGGACAGTGAAATGGTTGAAGTGCTTAATGATCAGTTTCAATCTGTCTTTACTATCGAGGACCAGAGTAGTATTGCAGCACTTCAGCCTGAGCTAGAGACAGAGAAGACTATAGGAGAGCTAGGTGGCATAAGTAGTGAACTTGTTCTAGAATATCTAAAGAAAGTAAGGCCTAACAAGGCAGAAGGACCTGATGAAATCCATGCTAGACTTTTAAGAGAATCTGAAAGGGAGTTGTCGGTTCCATTAGCCATAATATTTTCTAAATCACTTGCAGATAGTAAAATTCCACTTGATTGGAAAAGAGCAAATGTTGTTCCTATTCATAAAAAGGGAGATAGAAGTAAAGAGGAAAACTATAGACCAGTTAGTCTGACCTCATTAGTCTGCAAGGTGCTTGAATCAATCATCGAAGATAAGATTGTTGAATTCTTGGAGCAAAATGAACTCAAGGATACACAGCATGGCTTTAGGAAGGGCCGTTCTTGTTTAACTAATCTTCTGGAGTTTTTAGATGTTGCAACAGATAGCTTTGATCAGGGTAAACAGCTAGATGTAGCTTTTCTTGATTTCAGTAAAGCATTTGACAAAGTCCCCCATACAAGACTGGGGTTGCAACTTAAAATTCATGGGATCAGGGGCAAGATTCTGGATTGGATAGAAACGTGGCTTTCAGGACGCCAGCAAAGGGTTATATTGAATGGGTGCCAATCACAATGGAAGGAGGTTCTCAGTGGGGTTCCACAGGGCTCAGTCCTGGGCCCATTGCTTTTTATAATATTTGTGAATGCAATTGAGAACAGTATAGACAGCAAAGTCTTGAAATTTGCAGACGATCTAAAAGTTGTCAGGATTATTAGAGGAAAACATGATCAGGATGTTTTTCAATCAGATCTGGACAAGCTAGTTGAGTGGTCTGAAGCATGGCAGATGAAATTCAATTTGAGTAAATGTAAGATTATGCATGCTGGACGGGTTAGCAGTAAACATAGGTATGAAATGGGTGGGCAGAAAATGGAGCAGATTGAAAAGGAAAGAGATTTAGGTGTCGTGGTAAACAATAGACTATCAGCGTCAGACCAGGTTGTAGAAGCTAGGAAAAAGGCACTTAGAATGCTAGGGGCCATTAACAGAAATGTTTCCTACAAGAGTGAAAAGGTAATAACAAAACTGTATTGTGCATACGTTAGACCACATTTGGAGTATTGTGTACAAGCCTGGTCTCCAACATATGAGAAAGATTGCTGGTTGTTAGAAAGAGTTCAAAAAAGGGCAACAAAAATGGTTAATTGTCTTGGCAGTTTACCTTATGAAGATAGATTAAAGAAATTGGGTATGTTTTCACTTAGATATAGAATGCTAAGAGGAGATCTAATTGAAGTCTTCAAATTTGTAAATAGTCAGCATTCTGGATATTTAAAGGGTATGTTTGAGTTCAATAGGGAAAATCGAGGTAGAGGTCATCAGCATAAACTCATTATGAAACAAAGTAGGACTAGGCTACGACAGTCATTTTTCAGTAGAAGGGTTGCAGGACATTGGAATATGCTACCAGGGGATGTCGCTGATGCAGTGACACTTGCTTCCTTCAAAATTAGATTAGATAAATACTTTACAGAGAAGGGATTAGTTCATAAATACTCGTGGGATTAGCCTTCTTTTATGCAGGTAGAGTAAGGTGATTTGAAGGGGCGAGACTGGTGGAGGGGGGGAGGGGGGGGGGGGGTGGGGGTGGGTGTGGGTGTGGGTGGGGTGGGGTGCAACTTCGAATGGGCCCAAGAGGCTCTTTGTTGCACTTTTCTTTTATGTCTTTATGTCTTTGTCTTTATGTATATGTATATGTGTATGTATATTGTCGTTCAAAAGTTAAAGGCACATTTCGCTCGTTACGGTGTCCCAGAACAGACCTATCAGGCCATCCCTCTCTGACGGCTTTCAATACAGGCACTAGGTCTGGGTCTGCAGCCGTCGCCTCCCGGATCTCCTGCAGTTTGCTGTCTGAGATTGGCAGGTGTAGTAGTGCGTTCACTGTAACAAAACGCGAGTCATCTGCAGGCTGACGTGGATCAGGAGCTCTGGAAAGTGTGTCTGCCAACAGGAGCTGCGAACCTGGGGTGTACACAACACTGTAGTCGTACCTTAGCAGCCGAAGTAGCATCGCTTGCAAGCGTTTTGGAGCGTTACACAGTGGCTTGCGTACAATAACTTCAAGCGGCTTGTGGTCACTTACAACAGTCACGGGTCGACCAAATGTGAACTGATCAAATCTCTCTAGCCCATAGACCATTGCTAGACACTCCTTTTCCACCTGAGCGTACCTTTTCTCAGCATCTGAGAGAGAGCGAGATGCATAGGCGACAGGTTTTCCCTCCTGCATCAGAGCAGCGCCCAGAGCATGCTGCGAAGCATCT
>JAXIVJ010011197.1:35000-44329 GCA_036785665.1 Chirona hameri
GCTCTCTCCCCTCCCTCAACCCCTCCCTCCCTCTCCCTCTCTCGGGGTGAACGCTCGCCGCAACCCGTGCGGAGCCCGTTTTTACGCCTTTGACCAGGAATGACGGACACTTTTTGCCGCTCCGAGCCATTACACATGGTTAGACCTCTGTTCGACTCGGCAGCTGACGGCAAAATCAGGCTCAACAAGCATAAGCGCTATGACCGTAAATGTGTAAAGTAATTTGTTTTCGCTCGCGACGCCTGGTATGTTAACCTTACCGTGTTACGGCATCCTTCCAACATTTATACAAGGATGTGGAATGCAGGAGAGAAAATAGTGACATCCATTCCTTCGTTTCACCGTTATGCGCATGCCTCCTGCCTCACCATTGTCCCATTCATTGGCCCGGCCGTTTCGCGAGTCTGGCCAGTGCGTGCCGTCCTGATTTAGCGCAGACTCTAATCTCCGGTCATTCGCACCACTCCCTTCCCACCTCCCGCTCTCCCAGGTGAATGATGAGGGCGTGCGTTCCGTGGCGTTTGCAGTTCGTTCTGACTGCAGAGTGCAGCCGCGCGCACGTGGCTCCGGTCTGAGCAGGTGCTGATCTGCAGATCGCTCTAACTCAGCGAGTGTGACCTGGATCACAGGCAGCCCTGTGCCACCTGAGCCTCAGTGTAGTCCTGTGCCACCTGATCCTCAGGGTAGTCCTGTGCCACCTGAGCCTCAGGTCAGCCCTGTGCCACCTGAGCCTCAGTGTAGTCCTGTGCCACCTGAGCCTCGGTGTAGTCCTGTGCCACCTGAGTCTCAGTGTAGTCCTGTGCCACCTGAGCCTCAGTGTAGTCCTGTGCCACCTGAGCCTCAGTGTAGTCCTGTGCCACCTGAGCCTCAGGACAGCCCTGTGCCACCTGAGCCTCAGTGTAGTCCTGTGCCACCTGAGCCTCAGGTCAGCCCTGTGCCACCTGAGCCTCAGTGTAGTCCTGTGCCACCTGAGCCTCAGGTCAGCCCTGTGCCACCTGAGTCTCAGGTCAGCCCTGTGCCACCTGAGCCTCAGTGTAGTCCTGTGCCACCTGAGCCTCAGTGTAGTCCTGTGACATCTGAGCTCAGGTCAGCCCTGTGCCACCTGAGCCTCAGTGTAGTCCTGTGCCACCTGAGCCTCAGTGTAGTCCTGTGCCACCTGAGCCTCAGTGTAGTCCTGTGCCACCTGAGCCTCAGGTCAGCCCTGTGCCACCTGAGCCTCAGGTCAGCCCTGTGCCATCTGATCCTCAGGTCAGCCCTGTGCCACCTGAGCCTCAGTGTAGTCCTGTGCCACCTGAGCCTCAGGTCAGCCCTGTGCCACCTGAGCCTCAGGTCAGCCCTGTGCCACCTGAGCCTCAGTGTAGCCCTGTGCCACCTGAGCCTCAGGTCAGCCCTGTGCCACCTGAGCCTCAGTGTAGCCCTGTACCACCTGAGCCTCAGGTCAGCCCTGTGCCACCTGAGTCTCAGGGTAGTCCTGTGCCACCTGAGCCTCAGGTCAGCCCTATGCCACCTGAGCCTTAGGTCAGCCCTGTGCCACCTGAGTCTCAGGTCAGCCCTGTGCCACCTGAGCCTCAGTGTAGCCCTGTGCCACCTGAGCCTCAGTGTAGTCCTGTGCCACCTGAGCCTCAGTGTAGTCCTGTGCCACCTGAGCCTCAGGTCAGCCCTGTGCCACCTGAGTCTCAGTGTAGTCCTGTGCCACCTGAGCCTCAGGTCAGCCCTGTGCCACCTGAGCCTCAGGACAGCCCTGTGCCACCTGAACCTCAGTGTAGTCCTGTGACATCTGAGCCTTAGTGTAGTCCTGTGACATCTGAGCCTCAGTGTAGTCCTGTGCCACCTGAGCCTCAGTGTATTCCTGTGCCACCTGAGCCTCAGTGTAGTCCTGTGCCACCTGAGCCTCAGTGTAGTCCTGTGACATCTGAGCCTCAGGGCAGTCCTGTGCCACCTGAGCCTCAGGACAGCCCTGTGCCACCTGAGCCTCAGTGTAGTCCTGTGACATCTGAGCCTCAGTGTAGTCCTGTGACATCTGAGCCTCAGTGTAGTCCTGTGCCACCTGAGCCTCAGTGTAGTCCTGTGCCACCTGAGCCTCAGTGTAGTCCTGTGACATCTGAGCCTCAGGACAGCCCTGTGCCACCTGAGCCTCAGTGTAGCCCTGTGCCACCTGAGCCTCAGGTCAGCCCTGTGCCACCTGAGCCTCAGTGTAGTCCTGTGCCACCTGAGCCTCAGGTCAGCCCTGTGCCACCTGAGCCTCAGTGTAGTCCTGTGCCACCTGAGCCTCAGTGTAGTCCTGTGCCACCTGAGCCTCAGTGTAGTCCTGTGCCACCTGAGCCTCAGTGTAGTCCTGTGCCACCTGAGCCTCAGGACAGCCCTGTGCCACCTGAGCCTCAGTGTAGTCCTGTGCCACCTGAGCCTAAGGGCAGCCCTATGCCACCTGAGCCTCAGGGTAGTACTGTGCCACCTGAGCCTCAGTGTAGTCCTGTGCCACCTGAGCCTCAGTGTAGTCCTGTGCCACCTGAGCCTCAGGTCAGCCCTGTGCCACCTGAGCCTCAGGTCAGCCCTGTGCCACCTGAGCCTCAGTGTAGTCCTGTGCCACCTGAGCCTCAGTGTAGTCCTGTGCCACCTGAGCCTCAGGTCAGCCCTGTGTCACCTGAGTCTCAGGGTAGTCCTGTGCCACCTGAGCCTCAGTGTAGTCCTGTGCCACCTGAGCCTCAGTGTAGTCCTGTGCCACCTGAGTCTCAGTGTAGTCCTGTGCCACCTGAGCCTCAGGTCAGCCCTGTGCCACCTGAGCCTCAGTGTAGTCCTGTGCCACCTGAGCCTCAGTGTAGTCCTGTGACATCTGAGCCTCAGTGTAGTCCTGTGCCACCTGAGCCTCAGGACAGCCCTGAGTCTCAGTGTAGTCCTGTGCCACCTGAGCCTCAGAACAGCCCTGTGACATCTGAGCCTCAGTGTAGTCCTGTGACATCTGAGCCTCAGTGTAGTCCTGTGCCACCTGAGCCTCAGTGTAGTCCTGTGACATCTGAGCCTCAGGGCAGTCCTGTGCCACCTGAGCCTCAGGACAGCCCTGTGCCACCTGAGCCTCAGTGTAGTCCTGTGACATCTGAGCCTCGGTGTAGTCCTGTGACATCTGAGCCTCAGTGTAGTCCTGTGCCACCTGAGCCTCAGTGTAGTCCTGTGCCACCTGATCCTCAGTGTAGTCCTGTGACATCTGAGCCTCAGGACAGCCCTGTGCCACCTGAGCCTCAGTGTAGTCCTGTGCCACCTGAGCCTCAGGTCAGCCCTGTGCCACCTGAGCCTCAGTGTAGTCCTGTGCCACCTGAGCCTCAGGTCAGCCCTGTGCCACCTGAGCCTCAGTGTAGTCCTGTGCCACCTGAGCCTCAGTGTAGTCCTGTGCCACCTGAGCCTCAGTGTAGTCCTGTGCCACCTGAGCCTCAGTGTAGTCCTGTGCCACCTGAGCCTCAGGACAGCCCTGTGCCACCTGAGCCTCAGTATAGTCCTGTGCCACCTGAGCCTAAGGGCAGCCCTGTGCCACCCTGTGCCACCTGAGCCTCAGGGTAGTCCTGTGCCACCTGATCCTCAGTGTAGTCCTGTGCCACCTGAGCCTCAGTGTAGTCCTGTGCCACCTGAGCCTCAGGTCAGCCCTGTGCCACCTGAGCCTCAGGTCAGCCCTGTGCCACCTGAGCCTCAGTGTAATCCTGTGCCACCTGAGCCTCAGTGTAGTCCTGTGGCACCTGAGCCTCAGGTCAGCCCTGTGTCACCTGAGTCTCAGGGTAGTCCTGTGCCACCTGAGCCTCAGTGTAGTCCTGTGCCACCTGAGCCTCAGTGTAGTCCTGTGCCACCTGAGTCTCAGTGTAGTCCTGTGACACCTGAGCCTCAGGTCAGCCCTGTGCCACCTGAGCCTCAGTGTAGTCCTGTGCCACCTGAGCCTCAGTGTAGTCCTGTGACATCTGAGCCTCAGTGTAGTCCTGTGCCACCTGAGCCTCAGGACAGCCTGAGTCTCAGTGTAGTCCTGTGCCACCTGAGCCTCAGAACAGCCCTGTGACATCTGAGCCTCAGTGTAGTCCTGTGACATCTGAGCCTCAGTGTAGTCCTGTGCCACCTGAGCCTCAGTGTATTCCTGTGCCACCTGAGCCTCAGTGTAGTCCTGTGCCACCTGAGCCTCAGTGTAGTCCTGTGACATCTGAGCCTCAGGGCAGTCCTGTGCCACCTGAGCCTCAGGACAGCCCTGTGCCACCTGAGCCTCAGTGTAGTCCTGTGACATCTGAGCCTCGGTGTAGTCCTGTGACATCTGAGCCTCAGTGTAGTCCTGTGCCACCTGAGCCTCAGTGTAGTCCTGTGCCACCTGAGCCTCAGTGTAGTCCTGTGACATCTGAGCCTCAGGACAGCCCTGTGCCACCTGAGCCTCAGTGTAGTCCTGTGCCACCTGAGCCTCAGGTCAGCCCTGTGCCACCTGAGCCTCAGTGTAGTCCTGTGCCACCTGAGCCTCAGGTCAGCCCTGTGCCACCTGAGCCTCAGTGTAGTCCTGTGCCACCTGAGCCTCAGTGTAGTCCTGTGTCACCTGAGCCTCAGTGTAGTCCTGTGCCACCTGAGCCTCAGTGTAGTCCTGTGCCACCTGAGCCTCAGGACAGCCCTGTGCCACCTGAGCCTCAGTATAGTCCTGTGCCACCTGAGCCTAAGGGCAGCCCTGTGCCACCTGAGCCTGAGGGTAGTCCTGTGCCACCTGAGCCTCAGTGTAGTCCTGTGCCACCTGAGCCTCAGTGTAGTCCTGTGCCACCTGAGCCTCAGGTCAGCCCTGTGCCACCTGAGCCTCAGGTTAGCCCTGTGCCACCTGAGCCTCAGTGTAATCCTGTGCCACCTGAGCCTCAGTGTAGTCCTGTGCCACCTGAGCCTCAGGTCAGCCCTGTGTCACCTGAGTCTCAGGGTAGTCCTGTGCCACCTGAGCCTCAGTGTAGTCCTGTGCCACCTGAGCCTCAGTGTAGTCCTGTGCCACCTGAGTCTCAGTGTAGTCCTGTGACACCTGAGCCTCAGGTCAGCCCTGTGCCACCTGAGCCTCAGTGTAGTCCTGTGCCACCTGAGCCTCAGTGTTGTCCTGTGACATCTGAGCCTCAGTGTAGTCCTGTGCCACCTGAGCCTCAGGACAGCCCTGTGCCACCTGAGTCTCAGTGTAGTCCTGTGCCACCTGAGCCTCAGGACAGCCCTGTGTCACCTGAGCCTCAGTGTAGTCCTGTGCCACCTGAGTCTCAGTGTAGTCCTGTGCCACCTGAGCCTCAGGTCAGCCCTGTGTCACCTGAGCCTCAGTGTAGTCCTGTGCCACCTGAGCCTCAGGGTAGTCCTGTGCCACCTGAGCCTCAGGTCAGCCCTGTGCCACCTGAGCCTCAGGTCAGCCCTGTGCCACCTGAGCCTCAGGTCAGCCCTGTGCCACCTGAGCCTCAGGTCAGCCCTGTGCCACCTGAGCCTCAGTGTAGCCCTGTGCCACCTGAGTCTCAGGTCAGCCCTGTGCCACCTGAGCCTCAGTGTAGTCCTGTGCCACCTGAGCCTCAGGTCAGCCCTGTGCCACCTGAGCCTCAGGGCAGTCCTGTGCCACCTGAGCCTCAGTGTAGCCCTGTGCCACCTGAGCCTCAGGGTAGTCCTGTGCCACCTGAGCCTCAGTGTAGTTCTGTGCCACCTGAGCCTCAAGGCAGCCCTGTGCCACCTGGGTCTCAGGTCAGCCCTGTGCCACCTGAGCCTCAGTGTAGTCCTGTGCCACCTGAGCCTCAATGTAGTCCTGTGCCACCTGAGCCTCAGTGTAGCCCTGTGCCACCTGAGCCTCAGTGTAGTCCTGTGCCACCTGAGCCTCAGGTCAGCCCTGTGCACCTGAGCCTCAGGTCAGCCCTGTGCTACCTGAGCCTCAGGTCAGCCCTGTGCCACCTGAGCCTCAGGACAGCCCCTGTGCCACCTGAGTCTCAGTGTAGTCCTGTGCCACCTGCGCCTCAGGACAGCCCTGTGTCACTGAGCCTCAGTGTAGTCCTGTGCCACCTGAGCCTCAGTGTAGTCCTGTGCCACCTGAGCCTCAGTGTAGTCCTGTGCCACCTGAGCTCAGGTCAGCCCTGTGCCACCTGAGCCTCAGTGTAGTCCTGTGCCACCTGAGCCTCAGTGTAGTCCTGCGCCACCTGAGCCTCAGTGTAGTCCTGTGCCACCTGAGCCTCAGGTCAGCCCTGTGCCACCTGAGCCTCAGTGTAGTCCTTTGCCACCTGAGCCTCAGGTCAGCCCTGTGCCACCTGAGCCTCAGTGTAGCCCTGTGCCACCTGAGCCTCAGTGTAGTCCTGTGCCACCTGAGCCTCAGTGTAGTCCTGTGCCACCTGAGCCTCAGTGTAGTCCTGTGCCACCTGAGCCTCAGTGTAGTCCTGTGCCACCTGAGCCTCAGTGTAGTCCAGGTGGCTGTGCCACCTGAGCCTCAGTGTAGTCCTGTGCCACCTGAGTCTCAGTGTAGTCCTGTGCCACCTGAGCCTCAGTGTAGTCCTGTGCCACCTGAGCCTCAGTGTAGCCCTGTGCCACCTGAGCCTCAGTGTAGTCCTGTGCCACCTGAGCCTCAGTGTAGTCCTGTGCCACCTGAGCCTCAGTGTAGTCCTGTGCCACCTGAGCCTCAGTGTAGTCCTGTGCCATTCTGGATTGGATGGGACATCCCTGTGCATTGTGGAACGGCGCATAGTTGGAGTCTTCAGCTCACTCCAGCACAATCTCAGAGTTAAGACCAAACCTGAACTTGAACAGTGACCGATCTCGGTTGGGAACATCTCTATCGGACCTCGGTCATTGAGTCTGTCACCGTTTGAGCTATCTCTTACCCAAATAAGTCGTGCGTGCGACCCTGCCCTGCAGTATTCCAGCCCTGTCTGCAGTACTCTCAGTCTCTCAGGGTGTATCAGCTGATCAGCAGCGCTTCTGCAGCGGGGTCAGCTGATCAGCAGTGCTTCTGCAGTGGGGTCAGCTGATCAGCAGCGCTTCTGCAGCGCGGTCAGCTAATCAGCAGCGCTTCTGCAGCGCGGTCAGCTAATCAGCAGCGCTTCTGCAGCGCGGTCAGCTGATCAGCAGTGCTTCTGCAGCGTCAGCGGTCAGCTGATCAACAGCGCTTCTGCAGCGGGGTCAGCTGACCCGCGTGAGCCAGACCACATGATATGCTATCTACCTCACCAGGCCCCCAACCTACCGCGCGGCGCCAGCACCTGCATCCATGCCTGTGAAAACCTCCAGGTGCGGTGCAAAAGCCGCCAACTGTGCCTTCTCACGTGCCGTCCCGGGACCAACGTCTGAACTCCGACAGGAAGAAACGGTACCGTGGCATCTCCAGGGTACAGACCCCAGATAGACAAACCGTGAGCCGTGCCCGTGACCTGAGCCTCGTGTCCTGTGCTCTGAGTCCTGAGTCCTGAGTCCTGTTCCCGTGATCTGAGCCTCGTGTCCTGTGCTCTGAGTCCTGTGCCATGTGACCTGTGCCATGTGACATGTGACCTGTGACCTGTGACCTGTGACCTGTGGCATGTGACCTGTGACCTGTGACCTGTGACCTGTGACCTGTGACCTGTGACCTGTGACCTGATACCTGTGACCTGTGACCTGTGACCTGTGACCTGTGACCTGTGACCTGTGACATGTGACATATAATCTGTGACCTGTGACCTGAGCCTCGTGTCCTGTGCTTTGAGTCATGTGACCTGTGACATGTGACATGTGACCTGTGACCCGTCCCCCGTGCCCTATAAACCCGTCGGCGCAGGTGGTCGGGTTTCCGACACATGCCCTAGTCAGATGGCGGTCGCTCCTGAATCAGCGCCGGTGCATGCGGCGGCACGCCCAGCATTCCAGACTGACCCGGTTCCGGCACGTGCACTGCCGACTGAACGACCGGCGACCAGTGACGTCACTTGTCACTGGTGACGTCATGTGTTGTCAGTGAAGACATACAGAGGGGAGAGCGAATACCTAGACGATGATGCGATATTCTGACACAACTCATCTCACCGAATTATAAATGTCTTAACCCTATTCCCTGCGGGGGGTGGGCAGATTCGGCCCTCCCCCGGTGGTTTTCTCACTTGTCGCTTCTAAACCGTTAGGCCTAGCGTCCTGAAATGTTGTGACTTTTCACAAAATTGAATGGCACGTGCTGTGTCAAAATTGTGAAAAATCGGCCCAGCAGAGGCGGTGCCAGGCTTCTGTTTTGGGGAGGTTTTTATGAATGCGGTTTTGCGGCGCATACTTCCTTCGTGGTTTTTAGTGCAATACATGCGTCAGAAACAATTTCAATGCAATATGCATCATAAATACTGGGATTGTACATATTTTTGGCAGAGGCGCACACAGGTACAGAAAAATGGGAGGCGATACCCTCCCTCAAATTAGGACCAACTTCAAATTAGTAAGATGATAAAAAGCGTTCCGCGCATGGTGCCCCGCACGTTGTTTTCCTGGATCCGCCTATGCGCAATATATTACATTTAACAATTGCAGCATATAATTCCCACATGTGACGTTCATGTCGTCCCGAACAATCACGAACAGCACATATTTTGTATCAGAAAATCCCCCCCCCCATTTTGCATCCCTGAATACGCTGATGATGTTTTATTTATTTTGTTTTTTTATCTTTTGATATATTGAAGACCAGTACACTTGAAGCTCAAAAACGTTTAGGGCATAACAATCGGTAAAACCACATAGCCGCAATGACCTTTCAAAAACACCCACATTTTTTTTTGCTCCTGGCCCCCATTAAAAAAAATCGGTGTCCAAAAAATCTTGTCATGACGAATCGAATGGCGTTGTCTTCATCGAAATCGACCGAGCGGTTCTCGAGATCTCTGGGGGGGGGGGGCAGAATCTGCCCCCCCCCCCCTCCCAGAAAAAACTGGTCAGTTTGTATTGTTGAAGAACAAACGATTAAATTGCCTTCAAAATTCGTATCACACTATCTTCAACTTTCAGGCTTTTATTTCAGGCTTTCTCATGACATTGGGTTGAGTGGTTTTGCAAGATATAATCGAAGCATTTCCCCTTCCTCCCGATAACAAATACTTGTTTCGATCATTCATGTTTCTGTTTCGTTAATCTTATTCTGGTCGGTGCTTTAAGTTTCACAATAACCGTCTAGCCGCCACCTTTTGAGGATGCAACACGCTAAGACAGTTACGCTAACACGCTACGACAGTCGTCCAGCATCAAATCATCAGATTGTCAGTCACCTTTGACCTTCTCAGGAACAGTTTGTGGTCCTTCTCCTCTGGTTAGTTCACACTGCACATCTGTCTGCTTCCCAGACCTGATCTCTATCTATATCGGATAAACGTCTGTGTTTAATGTGC